>PVJN01011639.1:0-53491 GCA_004026805.1 Lasiurus borealis
CATTTTCTCTTATTTTAAAAGTAATGCTTATTCTATTTACTTTTATCTGTTTTTTAAATTAAATCTTTATTATTCAGATTATTACATTTGTTTCTCTTTTTTCCCCTCCATAGCACCCCTCCACCCAGCTCCCACCCTTCCCTCTGCCCTTGCCTCCCTCCCATTGATCTCATCCATAGGTGTATGATTTTCGTCTAGTCTCTCCCTGTACAGCCCTCACCCCTTTCCCCCTGAGAATTACCAGTCCACTCCCTTTCTGTGCTCCTGATTCTATTATATTCACCAGTTTATTCTGTTGACCAAATTTTTAATTCACTTAATTTTTAGATTCACTTGTTGATAGATATGTATTTCTTGTTCATAATTTTTTATCTTTTACCTTTCAGCATTTCATATAATACTGGTTTGGAATTGATGAACTCCTTTAGCTTTTTCTTATCTGTGAAGCTCTTTATCTGCCCTTCAATTCTGAATGATAGTTTTACTGGATAGAGTATTCTTGGTTGTAGGTTCTTGCTATTCATCACGTTGAATATTTCTTGCCACTCCCATCTGGCCTGAATCATTTCTGTTGAGAAATCAGCTGACAGTCGTATGGGTGCTCCCTTGTAGGTAATGCACTGTTTTTCTCGTGCTGCTTTTGATATTCTCTCTTTGTCTTTTGCTCTAGGTATTTTAATTATGATGTGTCTTGGTGTGGTCCTCTTGGGATTCCTTTTATATGGGGTTCTGTGTGCTTCCTGTACTTGTAAGTTTATTTCTTTCACCAGATGTGGGAAGTTTTCAGTCATTATTTCTTTAAGTAGATTTTCAGTATCTTGCTCTCTCTCTTCTTCTGGCACCCCCACAATTCTGATGTTGGTATGCTTGAAGCTGTCCCAGAGGCTCCTTACATTATCTTCACATTTTTGGATTCTTTTCTCTTCTTGCTTTTCCAGTTGAGTGTTTTCTGCTTCTTTATGTTTTAATTTTTTTACTTGATTCTTGCCTTCTTCTAGTCTGCTGTTAGGACTCTGTATAATATTTTTTATTTCAGTCAGTGTCTCTAGTTGGTCCTTTTTTATCTCCTCTTGGGACTCGCTAAATTTATCCATCATCTCTAGTTGGATCTTTTGCATCTCTAGTTGGTCCTTTTGCATCTCTTCTTGGGACTTGATAAATTTATCCATCTTTTCTAGCATATTCTTGAAAAACCTTATAAGCGTGGTTTTGAACTCTATATCCAGTCATTTGTTTCCCTCCATTTCTTTTGTTTGTGATCCCTTCCCTTGTCTCGGCATTTTCACTATGCCGGGGAAACTTCTGTGTTGAATTCAGCCTTATGATACCAGACTTGCAAAACCAAAGAAGCCTCTGTTGAGCTTGGGATGAGTGGAGTCTCAGGGCTTAAGGGACTGCTTTGCTTTCCAGTCAGCCCCGCCCTCCATGGCCCCTGAGTCTCATGTGACTGGGTAATCGCTGGAGCGGTCCTTGTGCGTGCGCACCCGCAATACCTATAGACTGCTGCCTCTCAGGCTCCCCTGCGCATCAGGACCACACGAGTCTAGGTCCCCAGGGTTTTGCCTGAAACAGGGGCTTAGTGGAGTCAGAAGTGGCACAGTTGGGAGTGTCTGTCTCCCGCCCCTTCTCGAAAGCCAGCGGCACAATCAGCAATCTGTCCTCTGATCTTTTGCAACTCCCCTAAATTTCCGTGCACCTCTCCCTTTTCACAGTCCAAACTCTCCCCATATGAGTTTCGGCTAGATCTGGGGTTTAGTGTCGTAAGATAAGGGGTTCAATGCCATTGGGAGTCTCCATTTCCCTCCCGCCAGAGAAAGCCAGCCAGGTACTCCAGCACCCGCTCTCTCAGCGCGCACATCTCCGTACCTCAGCTTTTTGCAGCTCCTCTGGGTTTCTGTGAGTCCCTCTCTTTCCTTCTAGCTGTAGAACTTCCACTAGCCAGCTTTCCTGTGGTTCTGGATGATGTCTGTTCTGTCTTTTAGTTGTAGTTTTGAAATTGTTGTGTGAGGCAGCAGTGTAGGTATTTACCTATTCTGCCATCTTGGATTCTTCCGAGGAGAGAGGCATTAGAAAGGTTGAGAACCACTGACCTAAAATAATGTTTATTAGTGGGAGTATGTAGGTTGAAATTCTTGTATTATTAAAGGAGAGAACTTTAAAATTGATGACTTAAAATTAAACATAAAGTAAGTAGATGGAATAAAAAAGATAAGAATAGAAATCTATGAAGTACAAAATAGGAAAACTATAGATAAAAACAACAAAGCCAAATATTTCTTCTTAAAAATTAATAATAATGCAAAGGTCCAGCAAGATTGATAAAGAAAAGAAAAAGAGAAAACAAAAGTGATCAACTTGGGAATGGAAGAGAGGATACAGCTGAAGATGCTATTGATCTGGATCACAAACTATGGGCCTGGGCCCAATCAAGCACCACCTGTTTTTGTGTAGCTTACAAGTTATGAAAGATCTTTACATTTTTAAATGGTTGAGAAAAAAATCAAAAGGAGAACATAAAATTATATGAAATTTAAATCTTAGTGTTCACAAGTAGTTTTTTTGAGCCGTGCTCATTCATTGATATATTACCTATGGGTGCTTTCACATACAATAGTAGATCTGAGTTGTTATAAAAGACTAGAGGCCCAGTACATAAAATTTGTGCATGGGAGTAGGAGGGTTCTTCAGCCCAACCTGCGCCCTTTCTCTGGGCTGTTTGCCTGCCAGCTCAGGCCAATCCCATAGGGGATCCCTCTCACAGCTCAGGACTCTCACAATCCAGGACCCCTTGTTCCTTACCACCTACCTACCTGCAGCAGAGGAGGGAGAGATTCCTGCCATCACCACTACACTCATCAGCTGTGAGCCCAGCTCCTGGCTGAATGGAGCTCCTCTGTGGGAGCACATTGACCACCAGGGGGCAGCTCCTGCATTGAGCATCTGCCCCCTGGTGGTCAGTGTTCGTCATAGCGACCAGACATTCCACTGTCCAGTCAATTTGCATATTAGGGGTTTATTATATAGGATGCTACATGGCTCATAAAACCTAAAAGATTTACTTTTGGGCCCATACAGAAAAAGGTTGCAAGGCTGACTATAAACATTAAAGGGGTAATAACAAAATATTACTTAAAACTTTATGCCAATAAATTCAACAAATTAGGTGAAATAAACACATCCCCCAAAAATACAACTAACCAAACTGACACAAGAAAAAATAAAAGATGTGACTATCCATTAGACAGTGAATTTGTAATAAAAACTTTCCCCAAAGAGAAAACTCCAGGTTTAACTGGTTTTGTATACTAAACTTAACTTTAGATAGATTGCATATCTAAATGTGAATGGTAGAATAAACAATAAAGAAAACTGAGGACAGTTGAGGTTAGAAAAAGATGTTTTAACCAAGACATTAAACATACTAATCCTAAGAAATTAAGCTGATAAATTGGACTTTATTCAAATTTTGAAATTCTGTTTAGAAGATTCCTTTCAGAAAATGAAAAGGTGTCCTAGCTGGCGCAGTGGATAGAGCATTGACCCTCAGACTAAAAGGTCTTGGGTTTGATTAAGGTCCTGGGCACATATCTCAGTTGCAGGCTTGATCCCCAGCACAAGTGGGACCTGTGTGGGAAGCAACCTATTGATTAATGTGTCTCTCTCACATTGATGTTTCTCTCTCTGTGTGTCTCTGCCCCTCCCTTTTACTCTCTTTAAAAATTAATGGAAAAATATCCTCAGGTAAAGATTAACACCAAAAAAAATAAAATAAAAATGAAAATGCAAGCCACGGATGAGAGAAAATATTTGCAACACATTTCATTGGCAAAATATTGATATCTACAATAAAAAAGAACTTGTACAAATCAATAAAAAAGCAACACAATTTTTAAAATTAGCATAAAACTGAACAGTCACTTCATGAAAGAGGAAAAGCCAATTGAGTATATTAAAATTGCTCACCATCATTATTTATCAGGGAAATGGAAATTGAAAACACAGTGATAACCATCTCTTGATTGCATTTAACATTTATTCCTTGTCCTAGGAGTATTAAGTATTTCTTATAATCAAATTTCCTTTATGAAACCACTATTTCTCCATTCTCAGCTCGTGTGTTGGGTTGGATTCAACTCAACCTTAACTCTAGGGATAGAACTTGACTGAGCACGGCCAATAACGCATCCACTTTCCCCACCATGACTAGTATGAACATAAAAACTGATCAGAGCTAGTGAAACATGAAGCTGCAGTTTCAGGTAAAGGAAACTAGAAACACCATATGAGATTTTTCCTTTTTTCCCCTGTAGGATGGAAATGAATAGTCTGAGATTTTGACTCCAGCCAAAAAGGGGAGAGAGAAACTAGAACATCAAGGAAGCCAAGAGTTGGTGGTAAAGGCAGGTGGGATGAGAGAGATAAATTCTCTCTGGTGCCACTAGTAAGAAGGTAGATCAAATCTCACCTGAAGCTACATCTACCCCTGATCTTTTCAACAAACAAATTTCCTTTCTGACATAACACAATTTGAGTTGAATTTCCCATGGTTCCAGCATATAGTCCTAAATGATGGTATTGTGATCATTTGAGTGCTGGCTAATATACCAGAAATAGTTTTGGTGCCTTCCATAGTGAAAGGCAGAGAAAATGTCTTATGCCCAGCCAGGTGTGGCTCAGCAGTTGAGCATTGACCCAGAAATCAAGAGGTCACCGGTTCAATTCCCAGTAAGGGCAATGCCCAGGTTGCAGGCTCAGTCCCCTGTGGGAAGCTTGCAGGAGGCAGCAGATCAACAATTCCTTCTCATCACTGTTGTTTCCATCTCTTTTTCCCTCTCCCTTCCTCTCTGAAATCAACAAAAATATATATTTAAAAAAACACACATGTGCTATGACCTCCATTTTACAGATGAGTAAACTAAGACACAGAGATGCTGAGTGGTAGGAAAATTGACACTCAAGCATATAGTTGGCTCTTCCTCCATAAACACTATGATCAGGAAAGCTTTGCCAAGCAATGAGCAGAAATTGCATCAGCATTTGAGTCACCTAAGCATGGGCTTAGATAGCTAAGGGTCAGATTTCTTCCAACATAATGACTAGGAAGAGTCTAGTAGACATTTATTATTATGTCAAAATAAACAGCAAAGAATTAAGTGTAAAAAGTGGGGACGTGGGGGGCAGGAAGCATTTTGTAGTTATTCTGAGGGAGTTTGTATTTTTCCATCCTGCCAATCCCCAAGGAAGTTTTTCCATTGATTTTTAGGGAGAGTGAAAGGGATGGGTAGAGACAGAGAGAGAAACAGCAATGTGAGAGAGACCTATAGATTAGTTGCCTTCTACATGCACCCCTGACAAGTGGGGCATTGAAGCTGATCCTCACTTGTTGGGCTGACAGTTCATTCAGAAGCATACCTGTTAGGGTCATCCTTTTAAACACTTTAAGATAAAGTTAAACAGTCCAGAAAACAAAGCCACCAACTAAAAGTTGTTGCACTGCTTTAGTGGTTCAAGGAGAGGTATAATCTGCTCCATGATCCACTTAATGTAAAGGAACATGTAGAGAGACAAATTACAGGTTTCTATTGGCTGCCTCACTGCAGGACTGGGAGGAAGAAGATCCCTGTGGTTCCTAGTTCCAGCATTGCCCTGCATCACCTGTTTACTTTTATCTGAGGTCCTTCCAAGCCTCCTCTGAGCTCTGCTCCTCTCATACCCCCAAGTCACAGCCCAAAGGTGGGTATTCTGATAGTGGCAAACTATGCAAACGCTGGTTCTATTATTCAGAGACAGAAAAAAAGAAAGGTCACTTTTCTTCACTGATTCTGACCATAGCAAAAGAAGTAGGATCTGATTGGTTCATTAAAATAGGAAGCCTAGCAGTTTTACAAAATAATATATTGACATCATTGGAATTTTTTAAAAAGTATTTAGTTGTTTTTTTACAAGTGATAAAAATAATACTTTACTGTAGAAAAATATGAAAATATAAACAAGAAATAAAGAGTAAAAACTGTAAACCTTATAATAACATTATTCAGAGGCAAGTACTGTTATCTGTAAACATTTTCATATATACATGTTTTTCCCTATTGATTATTATAAAAAACAAAACAAACAAAGCAACAAGCACATGGGAATAATAAGTTTTATAAGCTCATTGCATTACTTGGCATCTTTTATTTATTTTTTTGTCTTTATTTTTTATTGAAATTTTTTAGTCTTTTTAATTTTTATTTTTTATTAATGTATTACATGTGTACAAATCTTCCCATCCCTCCCCCATTCCTATGCATGCCCTAACCCCCCAGTGTCTTGTATCCATTGGTTGTGCCTATTGCATGCATACAAGTCTTTGATTGATCTCTTATTTACCCCACCTCTCCCTAAGGTTCCCACTGTGGTTTGACAGGTTTTTTGATGCTTTATGGCCCTTATATCTACATTTTTATTAATCATTTTATAATGTTCTTTATTATCCATAAATGAGTGAGATCATGTAGTATTTTACTTTCATGGACTGGCTTATTTCACTTAGCATAGGCTCTCCAGTCTCATCCAAGTTGCTGCAAAAGGTAAGAATTCCTTCTTTTTCATGGCAGCATAGTATTCCATTGTGTAGATGTACCATTGTTTCTAATACAGTAATCTGCTGACAGGTATCTAGGCTGTTTCCAAATTGTAACTATTGTAAATTGTGCTACTATGAACATAGGGGTGCATATATCCTTTCTGAGTGGTATTTCTAATTTCTTAGGATATATTCCTAGGAGTGGGATTACTGGATCAAATGGGAGTTCCATTTTTAGTTTTTTTGAGGAAACTCATACTGTTCTCCACAGTGGCTGCACCAGTCTGCATTCCCACCAGCAGTGCACAAGGGTTCCTTTTTCTCCACATCCTCTCCAACATTTGTCATTTGTTGATTTGTTGATGATTGCCATTCTGACCGGTGTAAGATGGTATAGCATTGTTGTTTTGATTTGCACCTCTCAGATAATTAGTGACTTTGAACATGTTTTCAATTGTCTCTTGGCCTTCCTTCTGTTGTCTTTTGAAAAGGTACTATTTAGGTTCACTGCCCATTTTTTATTGGATCATTTATCTTCCTTTTATTAAATAGTATAAGTTGCCTGTAGATGTTAGAGATTAAACCTTTATCTGTGATAACATTTACAAGTATGTTCTCCCATACAGTGGGCTTTCTTGCTGTTTTGTTGATGGTTTCCTTTGCTTGAAAAACCTTTTTATTTTGATGTAATCCCATTTGTTTATTTTCTCTTTAGCTTCCATTGCCCTAGGAGCAGTATCTGTGAAGAAATTGCTCTGGCATATGTCTGAGATTTTTCTGCCTGTGGATTCCTCTAGTATTTTTATGGTTTCCCATCTTATGTTTAAGTCTTATATCCATTTTGAGTTTATTTTTGTGTCTGGTATAAGTTGGTGGTCTGGTTTAATTTTTTTGCATGTATCTGTCCAATTTTCCCAACACCATTTATTGAAGAGACTGTCTTGACATCATTGTATGTTCATGCCTCCTTTGTCAAATATTAATTGAGAATAGTGGTTTGGGTCAATATCTGGATTCTCTATTCTATTCTATTGGTCTATATGTCTGTTCTTGTGCCAGTACCAGTCTGTTTTGAGAACAGTGGCTTTGTAGTATAGCTTGAAATTTAGTATTGAGATCCCACCTACTTTGTTCTTCTTTCTCAGGATTGTTGTGGTTATTCGAGGTCTTGTTTTGTTCCAGATGAATCCTTGGAGAATTTTTTCTAGGTCTGTGAAATATGCCATTGGCATTTTAATGTGGAATGCTTTGTGTAGTATGGACATTTTAATGATGTTGATTCTCCCAATACATGAGCATTGCATGCTTTTCCATCTGTTTACGTCTTTCTCTATCTCTTTTTTCAGTGTCCTGTAGTTTTCTGCATATAGATTTTTACCTCCTTAGCTAAGTTTATTCCTAGGTATCTTAATTTTTTTTGGTGCAATGGTAAATGGGATTACTTTTCTAGTCTCTCTTTCTGTAAGTTCACTATTAGTGTATAGAAATGCCATAGATTTCTGGGCATTAATTTTGTGTCCTGCTACATTGCTGAATTCATTTATTAAGACTATTAGTTTTTTGATGCAGTCTTTCGGGTTTTCTATGTACAGTATCATGTCATCTGTAAATAAAGACAGCTTTGCTTTTCTTTTCCAATTTGGATGCCTTTTATTTCTTCTTCTTTACTAATTGCAATGGCTAATACTTGGTCGAATAGGAGTAGTGAGAGCAGGCATCCCAATCTTGTTCCTGTTCTTAGGGGAAATGGTCTTAGTTTTTGTCCATTGAGTACGACGTTAGCTTTGGGTTTATCATATGTGGCTTTTATTATGCTGAGGTGTGATCCTTCTATTCTCATCTTGTTGAGAGTTTTTATCAAGAAAGAGTGTTGGATTTTGTCAAATGCTTTTTCTGCATCAATTTATATGACTATGTGATTTTTATCTCTCAATTGTTTATTGTGGATATTGTACCATACTTGCATTCCTGGGATAAATCCTACTTGGTAATGGTGTGTGATCCTTCTGATGTATTGTTGGATCTGATTTGCTAGAATTTTGTTGAGGATTTTGGCATCTATGTTCATGAGGGATATTAGCCTGTAATTCTCTTTCATTGTGTTGACTATATCTTGTTTTGGTATTAGGGTGATGCTGGCTTCATAGAAAGTGCATGAAAGTGTTCCTTCCTCTTTAATTTTTTTGAATAGTCTGAGGAGGATAGGTTTTAATTCTTCCTTGAATGTTTGATAAAACTCTCCTGTGTAGCCATCTGGCCCCAGACCTTTGTTTGCTGGGAGCTTTTTGATGACTACTTCAATTTCTTCCATAGGTATTGGTCTATTGAGATGTTTAGATTCTTTTTGATTGAGTTTTGGAAGGTTATATTTTTCTAGGAATATGTCCATTTCCGGCAGGTTGTCCATTTTGTTGGAATAGAGTTTTTCATAGTATTTTTTAACAATCATTTGTATTTCGGTGGGGTCTGTTGTTATTTCACCTCTTTCATTTCTGATTTTGTTATTCGAATCCTCCCTCTTTGCTTCTTGGTGAGCCTAGCTAGAGGTTCATTAATCTTTTTTATCCAATTTCAAAGAACCAGCTCTTGGTTTTATTGATATTTTTGTATTTTTTCTTTGGTCTCTATGTTGTTTATCTCTGGTCTGATCTTTACTATTTTCTTCCTTCTGCTTACACTGGGTCTTTCTTCTTGCTCTCTTTCTAACTCTTTGAATTGTAGGATTAGGTAATTTATTACCATTGTTTCTTGTTTTTCGCAGTAGGCTTGTAGAGCTATGAACTTCCTCTTAAGACTACTTTGACTGTTTCCCATAAATTTTGGATTGTTGCGTTTTCATTGTCATTTGCTGCCATGATGTTTTTTATTTCTTCCTTGACATTTCTGGTTACCCAGTCATTGTTTAATAGCATGCTGTTTAGTCTCCATGTGTTTGATTTCTTTGGATTGTTTTTTCTAGTTGATTTCTAGTTTTATGCCACTGTGATCTGAGAAGATGTTTGATATGATTTATATCTTCTTGAATTTGAAGAGACTTTTCCTATGACCCAACATATAGTCTATCTTTGAAAATGACCCATGTGCACTGGAGAAGAATGTATATTCTGTGGCTTTGGGGTGAAATGTTCTGTAGATGTCAATTAATTCCATCTGGTCTAGTGAGTCATTTAGGATTGATGTTTCTTTGCTGATTTTTTGGTTAGGCGATTTGTCCAATGGTGATAGTGGAGTATTAAAGTCTCCTACTATGATTGTATTGCTGTGGATCTCTCCCTTGATATCCTCCAGGAGTATTTTTGTGTATTTAGGTGCTCCGGTATTGGATGCCTACATGTTTACCAGAGTTATTTCTTCTTGTTGGATTGCTCTCTTTAATATTATGAAGTGGCCTTCCTTATCTCTTCTTATGTTCTTCACTTTGAAATCTAATTTGTCAGATATAAGTATTCCTATCCCAGCTTTTTTTCATTTCCATTTGCCTGAAAAACCGTTTTTCCATCCCTTCATCCTCAGTCTGTGTGTGTCTTTTTTTCTTAGGTGGGTTTCTTGTAAACAGCAGATATATGGGTCATGTTTTTATTTTTTTTTATCCAAACCATTACCCTATGTCTTTTTATGAGAGCATTTAATCCATTTACATTTAAAGTTATTATTAATAAGTACTTATTTGTCACCATTTTTATTTATTTACTCTTGTGTTCCTTCTTCACTTCCTATTCTCCTTCTCCTTCCTATTCCCCTCCTCCTCCTCCTCCTCCTCCTCCTCCTCCTCCTCCTCCTCCTTCTTCTTCTTCTTCTTCTTCTTCTTCTTCTTCTTCTTCTTCTTCTTCTTCTTCTTCTTCTTCTTTTACAGCAGCCCTTTAGCATTTCTTGCATTGCTGGTTTGGTGGTAATAAAATCACTTAGTCCTTTTTTGTCTGTGAAGCTCCTGATTTCATCTTTAATTTTGATTGATAGTCTTGCTAGGTACAGTATTCTTGGATTCAGACCCTTCCTTTGCATGACTTTGTATATTTCATCTATTCCTTTCTGGCCTGATGAGTTTCTGTTGAGAAATCAGTCACTGGTCTAATGGGGGTTCTCTCTGGCTGCTTTTAAGATTCTTACTTTGTCATTGGTATTTGCCAATTTAATTATAATGTGCCTTGGTGTCAGTCTTTTGGGGTTCACTTTGCTTGGGATTCTGTGAGCTTTTTGGATTTATGTGGGTTTTTTCTTCCCTATATCAGGAAAATTTTCTGTCATTATTTCTCCAAACAGGTTTTCTATTCCTTACTCAGTTTCCACTCTTTCTGGAACCCTTATTATGAGGATGTAGTTGTGTTTTGTGTTATCCCAAAGTTCCCTTAGGCTCTTTTCTTGCTTTTTAATTGTTTTTTCTAGAAGCTGCTGTACTTGGGTATTTTTTCCTACCTTGTCTTCTAGCTCACTGATGCAGTCCTCTGCTGCTTCTAGTCTACTTTTGATGCTTTCTATTGAGTTATTTACAGCAGCGATGTCATTTTTCATTTATTCTTAGTTCTTCATTTTCTCTTGGCTCTTACTCAGATTGTCAAGTTTGTCTTCCATTCTTTTTAGTCACCTTATGACCATTTCTCTAAATTCTTTCTCTGGTAGGCGCTTGCCTCCATCTCATTTACTTCCTTTTCTGATGATACTTATCTTTCTTTCATATGCAAGCTGTAGTTTTGTCTGCCCATGGTCTCTCTTCTTTGGGTGTCTGCTTATGTAGTTCTCTCTCTCCTGCTTTAATTTAAAGGCACAAAAACAATACAACCAGGTACAATGCACAAGACACTGAACAGAAATGTATTCACAATATTAATAGCCACAAATAAGGATGACCACCAGAGAGAGACAAATTAGGGGATAGGAGAGAAAGAATAAGAGGGAAAAGAAGAAGAAAGAGAAAAGAAAAGAAAAAAAGTGCCAAAATTAAATTGAGAGAAGGGATAAAAAGAAAAAAGAAAAATAAATAAGAAAGAAAAGAAAGAGAGTAAGAAAAAGAAGGGGAACAAATTATATATATGGGGAGAAACCTATAATAGAATAGTACTAATTCCAACAAATGCCAGCAACATGTATCTGGAGATTAATGCAATTTACAAACAATTAATATCAAGGGAGGCAAGGGAAAACAGAAGTAAAAAACAAACAAAAAGAAAGCAAACAAACAAAAAAAATAAGAATAGCAAAACAATCTCACAAAAATGTATATAAAATCAATTTAATCAACATTCAAGCAAACAACAACAAAAGGACAGAGAGAAAAACAATTTTTTGGATAGTGAAGTCATAGAAGAGACAGGTGTCTATGGACTTGGAGGCAGGGAATTGGAAATTAGATATATAAGTGGGGTGAAATTTTAACAGGGGATAAAAAGAAAGAATAGGAAAAATCTAAAGTAGGAAAAGGTAAGAGAAAGAGGATAAGAGGGGAAAAGTTAGGAAGAGAGTGAAGGCATAAACCTAGAGTTGAGATAGAATAAAATGATGCTAAAGGAAAGATGCAATTAGAATGTAGAACTCTAGTATCAAAGTAAAATAAAGAGAAAATAAAATGACACTTTTTTTTTCCAAAAAGTTAAAATAATAGTAGTAATAATATTGATTGAAAATAAAAAGGTAATAATTAAAAAGGTAAAATCAGGTAAGGAAAAAAGAAAAAAATAATAATTTCTTAAGTAAAAGATGAGAAAATAAAATATTTAAAAATAGAAAATAAAAAAACAGAGTTTTCAATAGTGAAGGTCATTTACTTCCTCTATTGATCTGTTTGGCATGCCTGTTTCCCAGTTGGGACAATATTGCAGTTCCCTGCATTCCACTAGTTTTTAAGGCAGTGATGTGTCTTAATCTCTTTATTCTTTTGTGATTACACAAGAGTCAATTTGTGAGTCAGTCCCTGGGTGGCAGTGTTTCGGAATTGACCTCTGAGACTATAGGTTCTCTCTAGCCTGTACTTATATCTTGCTTTCCCTATGTCACTCAATATTAGTTTGTGGAAGTGAGTTGCCCCAGAGCTTGTTCTCCGACAGTTACTCCCCCCTCTAATCCCCAGGTTCCAGAAAAACAACTTTCTCCTGCAGTCTCCCAGGGTGTCCCCAACTGGATGATCCTTTGTATTGGGCTTAGCAATCAGAAGCAAGGATCTGAGGAGGAAAGAGCCCAAGTCTGCACAGCCTCCTTTCCCTGCTCCTGTCTAAGCAGCCGGCATACTTTAATAACTCCCAGTTTGTCCTTCTGCATCAGATCAAAATGGGTTGCTTTCTAGAGCTCCCCTCTGTTAACAGCTCTGAGGGCCCCCTTCCACATTCAGGAATCACGCCCTGCCCAACATCCATGGATTTCTCTAGGTGCAGATTTCCCCCAGTCCATTTCCCAGTGTATGTACCTTTCTGTTCTGCAGGACCAGAGACCTCACCTTAGCCCAGGCAAAATCTGACCTTTCTCTGAATCTGAGTGTTTGTGCTGATTGGGAAGCAATGTTCTGGGGCTTTGAGCTGTTTTGTGGGTTCTGCAGCTGTAGATTTTCAGGCTTCCATAAACATCCACTTTCCCATTCAAGGTGGCGTGGTCTCTGTATCTGAGCTGGTGGCTCAAGCAGGGAACCCGGCAGCAGTGAGGGCTGCTTGGTCAGGGGAATCCCGTCCAGCAGTCCCCCACCTTCTCCTGGAGTACAGTATTCCTTAAGTTGCCAACAAACACTCCTTGTGTGACCCTTAGCTGTTCTTTCTGTCTGCTCAGGGAGAAAACTTGGGATAAGTCCGTCTATTCCACTGCCATTTTTCTCTCTGGTCTTGGCATCTTTTATATCAATAAATAATTTTTATAACATGATAACAATGGCTATGTGGTCTGTTAAATAAATATTGTAATATTCAATTTAATAAACCCTTTTTTATCTAATATTCAGATCATTTCCATATTTTAATCTGCCATGTTTAATATTTTATAATATAATATCTCTAACCTTGCCGTATTTTTTCCATTGGATAAATGCTTAGAAGTAAAATTTCTTTTTTTTTCTTTTTTTAAAATATATATTTTTATTGATTTCAGAGAGAGGAAGAGAGAATGAGATGGAGACAAAAACATCACTGATGAGAGAGAATCATTGGTCAGTTGCCTCCTGCATACTCCCTACCAGGGATCAAGCCTACAACCCAGGCATTTGACCTGATCTGGAATTGAACTGTGAGCTCCTGGTTCATGGGTGGATGCTCAACCACTGAACCATATGGGCTGGGCTAGAAGTCAAATTTCTGTGTCTAAAATAAACACTTCTAAAGTTTTTGATATTATTCATTATCCTGAAAAATATACAAATTTACATTTACAGTCTCAATCTTATCAAGCATTACCTAGTAGTTCACCTAACCACTTGATGCCTACCTATCTTTAGGTATTTACAACAAGGGTCCGCTTTAGACTGCCTTATCTATGATAATAAAAATGTAATATGCTAATTAGATGGACATCCTTCTGGACGACCTTCCAAACGACCTCCCGGACGACCTTCCAGATGAAGCTGGGGCTGCAAGGGAAGCCCGGGTCCCAGGTGCCGGAGGGGATCCAGTGCTGGCAGCTAGGGGAAGGAAGCCCTACTCTTGGACCACTTTTGTACATTGGTCCTCTAGTTTCTTAATAAAGGGAACTTGCTCTCTATAAACCCTTTCTTACTTTATTAATAAATTTAACTATCAGAACCCACATATTGGAGACTTTCTTCACATTTCTTTGCCAGAAAATGAAAACCCACATTGGGCACCTTCAAATATGAAATATATAGCCGTATTAGACATGATCGATTCACAATATTTTTGAATGAATGAAGATCAGCTGATGTGTAACCCAGATCTGACTTCAAGACCATTGTTATAGATATCCCTCCTGTCTGATTCAGACTGAGTCCTTTTTCTAGAAAGACTTATATGATATTCCTTCTAGAAACTACATACAGAGGGAGCCCCTCATCTAACTGGCCCATCATATTCTCTCCTTGGAATATGAAATTTGAATGGGAGAGAGCTAAGTCTCAGAACTGGACTGCATTGATTTCAGGACTCCAGAGAGATCCACCACATCCTGCCTGCTATCCTGCTGAGATACCCAGAACTTCTTCTCTACTTCCTTCAATCTCATGAAACACTCCAGGAATCTTCCATAACTTTTCCTTTTTTTTTTTTTCTAAGCTAGCCAGCATCTGTTTTTATTGCTTGCATCCAACAAACCTGATGAATTACCCAGAAAGTGGACTTCTTTTTTTAATCATCATCAGTGTAGCTGTAGGCAAGGCAAGGCCTCAGGAAAAGAAAATTAACTTCTTGCCAAACACTTGTAGACCTGAGATGGAGCCCTGCTTCAGAAATAGGGACCAGCTGCTGGTGGCAGACTGCTGATAGCAAGCTTACAGATGTCCTGTTACCAGAAATTCCATGAAAATGTGGGCATAAATTACATAAATTTCAGAGCTCTCAGAGCACTGTGCTTTCATTGTTCTCTTCCCATATGTTACAAAAGAACATTCTGTGTAGTTCTAGATGTGTGACAAGCTACAACAGTGACAAAGGGAATTTTCCTATCGAAAAGCTGACAAAAAAGGTAAAATGTTTCTTTGAAACACTGCAGGTAGAGCTCATACCTTCTGGAAACTAATTATGAGAACTAGATGTCCTTGAATAAACCTGCAAAAAGTGAAAAGCCTTGGGCTATTACTTCTTTTAATGATTTAGATTTTTAAAGCTTCAGGTTTATGGAGAATGAAGTTGAAACCATTGGACACTGGGGAAGGAAATCATTTAATTTTTTTTTAAGTTGCCTCATCTATAATATTCATCTTATGCAACTTTAGTCCTTCTAGTTGTTTCTTGGATATGTCCTTCCTTATCCGCATCTCCCAAATCTGGCCCCATATCACCCACTCCTGAAATTCAGGCTCCAGTTTCTGCTCTCCAGCTTCCTCCCTTGCCAATCCATCCATCACAATTATTCCAACTCAATCTTTGAAAAACTGCTAATTTGTCCAGCCTTTCCCCCCTTCAAAAATCTACCACAAAAGACTCAGGTGCATTGGGAAATGCCAGAGCTTTGAAGTCAACGACAAAGGTTTAAAATCCTGTTCCATCTACCAAAGCCATTGAATTTATAAAAGGAATTTAACATCCTGAGGCTTATTTCATTTGTAAAATGGAAACAATGCACACCATGAAGGTTATTACAAATAAATGCACACAATTTGCAAAGTACCTGGCCTCAGAAAGCACTCAGTAAGTGTTGCTTCAGTTTCCCCTCTCAATTAAGGTTGAAATCTTACAACTCTAATCAGCACCATCTCTTGGTGGTCAGGACACACCAAGGCCCTCCATAATCTGATGCCATCCTCCATATCCAACCATGTGTCTCCCCTGGAAGAGCTCTTTGCCCCAAGGAGACTCCTACCCTCCTTTCTCCCAATTTGTACCTTGCTTCCTTTGCTTATGCTCCATAATCATTTCTGCTATCCCAAAGCCCATTGTCCTGTCCTGCAAATTCTTTAAAATCCAGCCTAAGTTACTCAACTTTCAGCCTCCTTAGTCACAATGATTTCACTATTTCCATAAGTTTGCAGTGAGTACAAGTTTCCCAGGCCACATGCTCAGACATCTAGGAATGTAATTCTTTTTTTCTTTCTCTGTAATTAAATGTAATTTCTAGCTAAAGCCCTCATTCCAACTAGAGGTGGTAATTTAATCTTAGTCACATGTGCTTTTTCTTGCTCAGATCAGAATTTTCTCAGTCATTCCTGGATGTTCAGCTTTCTCTTTTTCTAAGGATTGTGTCTAAATTCCAGGGACACTTTCATAATGCTTAGGTTGGGGCTTGGATGAGGAGAATCTTATCACCTTGGCATTGGCCACTCTTTCTTCCAGCACCTGCTGAGATATGTTCCCTCCACTTGACCCAGCATCAGTCTTCTCTACTTTGGGATGTCAGTTCCCATGAGGTATCTGGCTCTGCAGACCAACCCAGCATCTTTTACTTCATCTTATCTTTCTTTTCACAAAACCTGGTCAGGTCTACTGGTTCACACTTGCAGCATCTCTGATAATCAAGGGAGGCTATCTTAGACTTCTTTCTCTAGACTTCCCTCACAGTCATCTCTTCACTAATGCCCTCTTGCCCTGGAAAGAAGGAACTCTAATAAAATTGATCATCTCCTTCCCCCTAGACTCCAAATAGGGAAGCAGGGCTCTGATCCCCTCTGTTCTCAGACCCTCCAATCTATATGGTGATGTTATTATCATCACCCAGACAGAATTCAGACCAAGTATAGGGTACATTTCCCCTTAGATGCCCACACAAGCTTCTAACACTACCACTCTTCTTCATTATCCTCTCTTCTCCCAGGAAGAATTTTTCTCTTCTTGTTTGGAGAAATGCTCTGATAGATTCTCAGTCTTCCAATTCAAATTCTAAATCTGTGTCCTTCAGAGTTTTGACTTTTAAGACTGAAAAAGACTTGTGTGTTTTATCTGCTGAGTTTTAAATTTGCTACAGAACACAAAAGCTGAATATTGACTCATTCCTCCCCTGAAGCTATCAGCTCAGCCTGCCCTATGCGACCCAAAATAAATAGATGGGTTACAGTGCAGAAGAAACTATCAGGAACAAAAATACAACATAAATGGAAGATTTCAGTATAGAAAAGAAATGTGCAAAGCAAAAGGAACATTGGTTGATATCAAATATTATCAGTATCACATTCATCATAAATCCTCTCTTCCCATATTCACTCCATCTTTCTTCACCTGACTAATTTCTATAAACTCTTTAGTTCTCTGCTTAAATGCCACTTCCTTCGAAAAGCTTTCTCCTGCTCTATTTACTCCCATTCTAATCGCAAAATTAGGTCAAGTGTTCATTCTATGTGTCCACAGGCAGAATTCAAGATGACCCTCAGTGACCCTCTCCCACAGATAATTCCCTTCCCTGTGAATATGATAGGCCAATACCACTGAGATTATGTTGCATTGGGTGGGAAACATGATATTGCCAATGTAATTAAAGTTACTAATCAATTGGCTATGAATTAATCAGAAGAGAGATATCCATGTGGATCTGGGCTAAACATATGAGCCCCTTAAAAACAGGGTTTTCTCTGGGTGGTTGCAGAAGAGGAGGTAAGAAATTTTAAGCATGAAGGAGTTTTGATGTGCCATTGCTGGATTAAAAATAGAGGAGGAGCTTCTTTTCCAACGAAACACTAAATGGCGGATGAAGCCGGTGCTGCGGAAGGGCCCAGAGGCCCCGGGGACCCCGGGGGCCCTGGAACAGGAGGTCTCGGCGGCTTCCGTGGAGGATTTGGCAGCGCATCCGGGGCCGGGGTCGTGGAGCTCATGGAGGCAAGGCCGAGGACAAGGAGTGGATCCCTGTCACCAAGCTGGGTTGCCTAGTCAAGGACATGAAGATCAAATCCCTAGAAAAAATCTATCTATTCTCCTTGCCCATCAAGGAATCTGAGATCATTGACTTTTTCTTGGGGGCATCCCTCAAGGATGAAGTGTTAAAGATCATGCCTGTGCAAAAGCAGACACGTGCTGGCCAGAGGACCCGGTTCAATGCATTTGTCACCATTGGGGACTACAATGGACATGTTGGTCTGGGTGTTGTTATGTGCTCAAAGGAAGTAGCCACTGTCATCTGTGGAGCCAGTATCCTGGCCAAGCTCTCTATTGTACCCGTGCGGCGAGGCTACTGGGGAAACAAGATTGGCAAGCCCCACACGGTTCCTTGCAAGGTGACTGGCCACTGTGGCTCTCTATTGGTGCGTCTCATCCCTGCCCCCAGGGGTACGGGCAATGTCTCAGCCCCTGTGCCTAAGAAGTTGCTGATGATGGCTGGTATTGATGACTGCTACACCTCGGCCAGGGGCTGCACTGCCACGTGGGCAACTTCGCCAAGGCCACCTTTGATGCCATCTCTAAGACCTACAGCTATCTCACCCCGGATCTCTGGAAAGAGACTGTGTTCACCAAGTCTCCCTATCAGGAATTCACAGACCATCTTGTAAAGACCCACACCAGCGTTTCTGTGCAGAGGACCCAAGCTCCAGCTGTGGCCACCACATAATTTTATACAAGAAAAATAAAGTGATTTAAGCCTGCTTAAAAAAAAAAAAATGGAGGAGGAATATGAAAAGAACTTTAGAAAGACCCCGGAGAAAAGAATATGGCAGTGCAATGCCCATACTTCTGCCCTATAAAAATTATGAGATAACTTTCTGTTGTGTTAGGCCATTGAGTCTGTGGTAATTTGTTACAGTTACATCAAATTAATACCATACTATATGTAATCTATAGCACCATGTGATAAGCCTTGTTATCAAACTGCATCATGATTGCCTTTAACTTTCTGTTTCCCCACTGATACTGTGAGTCTCTTGAGAGCAGACTGTATCTGGTTCACATTTACATTAAAGTGATATCATTTGATGTTGGAAGCTGCCCATTGTCTTCAGTAGCAGAGAGGTGTGGACAAGAAACCCGGAAGGCTGGTCAACCTTGAAGCTCTGAAAGGTCAGAGCCAACTAGCCACTGTTTAGTTGAGACAATGGTAGCTAAAGCAACTTCCACCTGTGCAATTTGAGTTAGATTAATTATGTGACTTATATGAGCAATTAATTATATGTAAAACACTTAGAATAGTGTCTAGCACATATGCTTTAGCTATTCTTATTATTGATGCCTAAAAGTACCTAAAACAGTGGCTAATCATAGTATAAAATTAACAAATCTTGGTTGAGTGACTGAATGACTGGATTCACTTTGAGTGAGTTCTCATTGCATTTATAATCAACACCTCAAAACATCACTAACATGCACTGGTTCTGGAAAGCAGGAAACAAGCATAATGAAGGAGTTGCTAGTCCAAGCAAAGGGAACATAAAATATGAAACAAGGGTGAGAAAATCTAAAGCCTGAACAAAATATAGACAATAGATCAATTTGGCTAGAATGGTAGGTCCCATTAAGAATAAATGACAGATTGAATGAGGAAGGTGTAGGTCATTATCATGTAAGACATTGAATGTCACACTCTGAACACCAGATATAATCATTTAGGGATTAGGGATATAATGATGGCTTTTACACAAAGGATTGAAGTGGTATACATAATGTATTAGAAAAGTATTAGATAATAATCATCAGGATGGGTTTGAGAGGGGAGATTTGGAGGAACATTAGTATGAGATATTAGATCCTGCACTACCATTGGGGTTGGATATGACAAGATTATAAAAAAAGGGCCTGTTGAAAGAGGCATTATTACAGAAGAAACAGCAGCCCCACTGAACAAATAAATATAAAAATACTTGCTGATAACTCTCCAAACATTTATTGAATACACCTCCTGAACCAACCTTCATGAACTCACCATTTAGTGAGAGAGACTGGCTCTGGTCTGTCTAAAACAACTGGGAAGCCTTCAAAACTAGAGTTAGGGGGGAACCAAGAGGGCGGCATAAATTATACATCTGTATGTGCTGTCTCTTGCACCCACACCAAAACTACAACTAAAAGACAAAACAGCTATTCCCTAGAACTATAGGAAAACTGTTGGAGTGCAAGTTCTACAACTAGAAGTAAAGAAAAAAGTGCATTCAGACCTGATAGGAAGTGCAGAGGCTCAGAAAGGCAGAGGTACGGAGATGTGCGTGAGAATCGGGCTGGCGTGTGCTGTTATTTTTCAATTGGGAGGGAGTTACAAGTTCCCCGACTCTCTGAACTCAGTTTCTGGCAAGAGTCTGGGGACTCAGACTCATACAGAGAGAAACTAGACTGTCTGCCATCGGGTCAGAAAGGGAGGGTGGCGCTCTCACAGAGTTGTACACTGGAATCATTGTTTACTGCGCTGCAGCAGGGGACACAGAAAAGAACTCTGTAGAGAGGGCTGACTGGCAGCCATTGCTGTTTGCCATACCCTAGCCTAGTGATTCCCTGAGACCCTGCCCCACCCAAATTACAAGCCCATCCAGCTACGTGGCGACTTTGGCATATAAATGGCCTGCCCTCTGGCAACTTCACCTAACAACTGGGTCAGACAATTCCAAATCTTTCAAACTCCAAGCAAAGAGGATAAATCTGCAGAGCTCCCTGTAGCTCCTGCTAAGAGGCTTCAGACACTAGCTGACTTGCACTTCCTTGGAGATCCAGGAACCAGTGTGCCTAGAGGTCAGTGTGAGATGACACCAGATTTCAATTCCTCACATACATAAGGGACACTCAAGAAGCAGATTCGGTGAGCACCAAAGCCCCACTGAAGCAAGTCTTACCCCATAGGGGTGTCTCCAGCACAGCAGTCCTTCTATTAATAGAAATAGCTAATCCTCACAATCAATTGGCCCTGAGGTCAACTCCTCGAAGTGTAACAATAGCAATCAAGGCTTAACTACAAGAAGACTGTGAACCCAGCCCACAAAGGGGTACACCAAGAGTGTCCACCTCAGGTGATTGGGGAGGCAGAGCTGCTAAACACAAAGCCACTCCAACAACACAGGGAAGCAGCCAAAATGCAGAGACCAAGAAACATGTCACAAATGAAATAAATGGAGGAAAGCAAATGACTGGACATAGAGTTCAAAACCACATTTATAAGGATACTCAAGAATCTTCTACAAACCACCAACAAACTTATTGAGAACTCTGAGAAAATTAATGAGACCTTCAAAGATCTTAATAAGAATGCCAAAAAAATGGAAAAGGACCAGTCAAAAATTAAGCATGCACTGTATGAAATAAAGAATAATATACAGAAATCCAACAGCAGACTAGAGGACCCCAAGAATCAAATCAAAGATCTGAAATATGAGGAAGCACAAAACACTCTAACAGAAAAACAAAAAGAAAAAAGAGTCCAAAATGTGAAGATAGTGTAAGGAGCCTCTGGGACAACTTCAAGCATACCAACATCAAAATTATGGGAGTGCCAGAAGAAGAGAGAGAGCAAGATACTGAAAACCTACTTGAAGAAATAATGACTGAAAACTGGTGAAAGAAATGGACTTACAAGTCCAGGAAGCACACAGAACACCAAACAAAAAGAATCCAAAAAGGACCGCACATAATTAAAATGCTAAGGGCAAAAGACAAAGAGAGAATCTTGAAAGCAGCAAGAGAAAAACAGTTAATTACCTACAAGAGAGTATCCATATGACTATTAGCTGATTTTGCAACAGAAACTAAGCAGGCCAGAAGAGAGTGGCAGGAAATATTCAATGTGATGAATAGCAAGAGTACTCTACCCAGCAAAGCTATCACTCAGAATTGAAGGGCAGATAAAGAGCTTCACAGATAAGAAAAAGCTAAAGGAGTTCATCACCACCAAACCAGGATTATATGAAATGCTGAAGGGTTTTCTTTAAGAAGAGGAAGAAGAATAAAAAGGTAAAGATAAAAATTATGAACAACAAAGTGATAACAAATACATACCTATCAACAAGTGAATCTAAAAATCAAGTGAATAAAAAAATCTGATGAACAGAATAAACTAGTGAATATAATAGAATTAGGGGCATAGAAAGGAAATGGACTAACAATTCTCGGGAAAGGAGGAGTGAGGGGTGCAGGAAGAGAGTGGACAAAAATCTTACACCTATGGGTGAGGACAGTGGTGGGGGGCAAGAGAATGGGGTGGGGAGATCAGGTGGAGGGGAGCTATGCAGGGGAGAGGAACATCTGTAATAAACTGAACAATAAAGATTTATTAAAAAAAAAACAACTAGAGTTAAAGTCAATAGAATGGCCTCCTCTAAAAACATGGATTCTTAACAACAGAGATGCCATTTTTTCCAGCTTTTAGACTTTTGAAGTAAATTGAAATAAAATGTATCTGAGTACAACTAGACTTTCCAAGAAACCATATCTTTCCAACAGGGGGAATTTCAAATTTAGCACATAACACATTTATTATGGCTGATGATGCTACTGTATGAAGGCAAGATCCTGGGAACTGCTAATCCATTGCCTGCACCCTGGGGCTGGAATCCCCTCTGGAAAAGAATCCACCCAGTTGTCTCCTCTCAGAAAAATGAGTTCTCCAAATCAAGGTGAGGATTCTGGAAACAGAGCAATTCTAACTTTTGCTCAGGTCAAGAACATATAAGAAGGAACACTGGAACTTTCTCCGACATCCTATTTGGAACCTGAAACAAAAGTACATCTTTCAGCATGTGTTCTGAGGCCCTGAGTCCACCTGAGACCTCAGCACCTGCAGCACTGAAACAACCTCAATGAGTATTTCATTTGGAAGGCATACCAGTACTGTCCCTTTCCCATCATGACCCCTGCCCAAAATGTCAGCCAGCCATCATTTGTCCTCTCACACTTTTATTCTCTGTGCTTTCTTTACTCCATTTGGAACCCAATACTCCAGTTCTCCCACACACTCCTTCCTCCTACTCCTCTCTTCTAAATACCACAATATTCTCAATCTCTTCACAGAACACTCCCTTTTCCGTCATGCTCTGGCTGAAGTCTGGCTTGTATACAAAGCATGTGTGTGTAGGCATAGCCAGTGGATACAGGGCAATGGGGGAGGGTGGGAGAGCGAGGTGGGGGGAGACAGATGAGGGCATGTACTGGGGGGTGGGGAGGGCAATAGGGGAAATAAATAAATAAAATAAAATAAAATAAAATTTAAAAAGTGCTGCTGCTGCTTCAGCCTAGCACACCTCACCTACCTAACATGGTCATTCCCTGGACCTTTTTCTCTATTGCACTTCTGAACAGCAACATTTATCACATCAGTTCCTAACGTTTAGCCTCATTAAGACATCCAGGCAATGGAACCACCGCTTTTTCCCAAACTGTCACATCCTTCCATAAGCAACCTAGATGTTATGATCCATCATATAAACTACTCTTTGGCTAATACTTGGGCTATTCACCCTTTATCCTCCCTAATAATCCCTTATTCTGGTTCAACCCAGTGTTGATCTTTTCTGATGAAAGACAGAAGGATTCTTCCAACAGTGTAAGGTGCTTAGCCTGCTTGGCAATACATTTTACTTCCACAGTCTGCTCCTCTTCTAGTTCTAATAACAGCTGTTAGAGTGCATCTTTCTATTGGTCGGTTTCTCAGTGAGCTTTGAGTTCATCATGAGTAGAAACTGATTTTCAGTTCTGTATCCTTGGAGCCTCCCACAGCTGGTTCATAGGTACCTTTTAAAACATATTCAGTAACTATGAAGCCCTGTAGGTAGGCACTTCCTTTGCCCAGACTTGAAACTACTTCTTGCAGTCCTGAACTCTACATTTAGAAAAGGCCCAACTTGCAACAGCAATGCCACTACAAATGATTAGAAGTGTTAAAGACACTCCTGCCAGGGGGAGATTCTGCTCACAGAGTGATGAGATGATCAAATTAGATGTGTTTGAGAACAGAAGCATACACCTTATAAAGAGTGTGCTACTTTCCACTGCGTTAAATGCCCCACAAATTCCAAGAATATAAAATCAAACTGTTTGCAAATGATCTTCCCATATTTGCTTCTGTTGGTGAAAGCATTAAAGTCTTAACCAGTCAAGCTGGAAGGATATATTAAGTTACTTATTGAGAAATAAGCCATATAAAGTTCACAATTTTATTTAGAGAGAAAAATGTAAATGCTGTAGACCTAGTATTTCTAATTCCATTCACTGATACATAGGATAATACTGGTTGTGAAATAAACAAACAAAACACAATTTAGAATCAAAAGACCTGGATTTGAGGCCTGCCTGGGATTCTGGGTAACCTACTTAATCTTTCTGAACTTTAATTTCTCTTCTATCCAGGGGTGATAGTCACATACTTCCTGGCAAGTATGGCAGAGGCACTAATCAGTTAGAACCAATCCAGCTGCTATGCTGGGGAAGCTCCCTGCTGTGCCAAGCACTAACCAGTTAGTTATTGTATTATGGGAGGGGTTGGGGATAATAGGCCAGATCAAAAGAATAAGGCTTCTTCAGGAGCTCCAGCTTCTTCTCATTGCACTATTTCTCAAAGATTTGGAAATATTTTGATGTTTTAACAAAGAGTATAGCAACTTTGGTGGGCAGCTGCTGAATATCAGCCCTGCTTTGATCCTTCCTAGGCTGAGGCTGTCTCAAATGAAAAATGGGAACTTTGACAACACTTTTAAAGGTATCTTGAGAATTAAGTGAGATATTGTATATGAAAGAAAAAGCCTATTCCTGCTTGAAACACAGTAGGTATTTTGTAAATGACAGATGAATGAATGATTGAACGAATGAAAAGAATATCTGTTCTGCTTTCCTCACAAAGATGGAGTATTTTTGGTAGATGGTAGGTTTAATAAAGAACTGATACATGATGCTTGCCTTGGTTGGCCTCAAGACAAGTAGATTTCTGCACTAGACTCTTAAAAGACCTTAACTGGGTTCAATCATATATTTAGTCCAGATCATTTTTACAACGTGATGCTCTCTCAAGATGGCATTGTTGGAAATGGTTCCTGCCATGGGAACATTCCCAAGACAGGGGAGAGAGTGAGGAGTCTTCAATGGCCAGGCTCTTACATGCTCTCCTCCTCTCCGTCAATGTGCCCTGAGCAGTCAGCAAGAGGATTCATTAGGTCGAATCCAAGATGGCGGCATAAGTAAACACCTACACTGCTGCCTCGCACAACAATTTTAAAACTACAACTAAAAGAGAGAACAGACATCATCCAGAACCACAGGAAAGCTGGCTGAGGGGAAATTCTACAAATAGAAGGAAAGAGAGGGGCTCACAGAAACCCAGAGGAGCTGCAAAAAGTTGAGGTACAGAGACGCGCGCTTGGAGAGAGTGAGTGTCAGAGAACTTGGCTGGCTTTCTCTGGCAGGAGGGAGACAGAGACTCTCAACAGCATTGAACCCCTTATCCTACGACACTAAACCCCAGATCCAGCCAAAACTCATACGGGGGGAGTTTGGACTGTGAAAAGGGAGAAGTGCATGGGAATCTGGGGGAGTCGCAAAAGATAAGAAGTCTGGTGATGCACATAGCACTGCACGCAGAGGACTGGCTTCTGATTGTGCCGCTGGCTTTCATGAGTGGGTGGGAGACAGACCTTCCCAACTGTAATACTTCTAACTTCACTAAACCCCAGTTTCAGGCGAAACCCTGGGACCCAGACTCATATGGTCCCAGAGCACTGGTGAGCCGGAAAGGCAGCAGTCTAGAGGCACTGCAAGACCATGCACACTCACGCAAGGGACTGCTCTAGCAATTACCTAGACACGTGAGACTCTGGGACCATGGAGGGCGGGCTGACTGGAAGGCAAGGCTGTCCATCAAGCCCTGAGACTCCAACCATCCCAAGCTCAATAGAGAGGCTTCTGCCATCTCAAGCTCAATAGAGAGGCTTCTGCAGTTTTGCAAGTCTGGTATCATAAGGCTGAATCCAACACAGAGTTCTCCCAGCATAGTGAAAATGCTGAGACAAGGGAAGGGATCACAAACAAAAGAAATGGAGGAAAACAAATGACTGGATATAGAGTTCAAAACCACCCTTATAAGGTTTTTCAAGAATATCCTAGAAAACATGGATAAATTTAGTGAGACCCAAGAGGAAATGAAAAAGAACCAACTAGAGATGCAAAAGAACCAACTGAAAATTAAACATACACTGACTGAATTAAAAAATATTGTACAGAGATCTAACAGCATACTAGAGGAAGGCAAGAACCAAGTCAAAAATTTGAAATATAAAGAATCAGAAAACACTCAACTGGAAAAGCAAGAAGAGAAAAGAATACAAAAATGTGAAGATAATGTAAGGAGCCTCTGGGACAGCTTCAAGCGTACCAATATCAGAATTATGGGGGTGCCAGAAGAAGTGAGAGAGCAAGATACTGAAAATCTACTTAAAGAAATAATGACTAAAAACTTCCCACATCTGGTAAAAAAAAAAAAATATATATATATATATATATATATATATATATATATATATATATATATATAGACTTACAAGTCCAGGAATCACACAGAAACCCATATTAAAGGAATCCAAAGAAAACTACACCAAGATACATCATAATTAAAATACCTAGAGCAAAAGACAAAGAGAGAATATTAAAAACAGCAAGAGAAAGACAGTTCATTATCTACAAGGGAGCACTCATACGACTGTCAGCTGATTTCTCAACAGAAACGATGCAGGCCAGACGGGAGTGGCAAGAAATATTCAACGTGATGAATAGCAAGAACCTACAACCAAGAATACTCTATCCAGCAAAGCTATCATTCAGAATTGAAAGGCAGATAAAGAGCTTCACAGATAAGAAAAAGCTAAAGGAGTTCATCAACTCCAAACCAGTATTATATGAAATGCTGAAAGGTACTCTTTTAGAAGAGAAAGAAGAAAAAGGTAAAAGATAAAAAATTATGAACAACAAATACATATCTATCAACAAGTGAATCTGAAAATTAAGGGAATTGAAGATTTGACCAACAGAATAAACTGGTGAATATAATAGAATCGGGATCACAGAAAGGGAGTGGACTGATAATTCTCAGGGGGGAAAGGGGGGAGGGGTGTACAGGGAGAGACTGGACAAAAATCATACACTTATGGATGAGATCAACGGGAGGGAGGGAAGGGTAGAGGGAAGGGTGGGAGCCAGGTGGAGGGGAACTATGGAGGGAAAAAGAGAAAAACAAATGTAATAATTTGAATAATAAAGATTTAAAAAAATAAAGAAAACAATCTTTCCCCCAGTCCCACATATAATCCACTACCTGAAAATTTTTATTTATGTAGAATTTAAGAATAACCTATTTCAACTCAAAAAAAAAAAAAAGAGGATTCACTAGCATGGAAGTGGCTTGTTTGGCAACCACTTGGAGGTAGTTACCACAGTAACATACCAGCACATGCAAGAGAAAACACAGATTAAGATAATCATTTCCAAAATAAGTGACAATTTTTCCACCCAAGAGCCCCATGATCCAAACCACTGATTTATTGAGTCCCACCCTAGGCTAGGGGTCTTATCACTCAGGGCTTTCACTTGTGTTCTCATGTAATGAAACAAGGACGGTACATGAGCAGACTCATTACAACATTCTGTTGGATACTAGGCACAGGAGCTTCCTTGAGAGTCAGTAATAAGGTCCTAGGACATCCATTCTGAAGGACAACTTTTCTCATTAGAGACATTTCAGTGTTCAGTGAAGATAGGATTTGCTGGCTATTGTTTAAGGCTATTGGCTCAAAGATTTTAGGGAGAGTAGCTGAAATATTAGATGTGAAAAAATTTTAAATGTCAACCCCATGTCTATGGATCCTGTGTATTATTTGCTATCTCCTGGAAATACACACTTCCTAAGAGCTGCCCACGATCTTTCACTGAGACTATCAGCATACAAACTCTAGACAACAAACTTTAGAAAAGCAGATAGCATCCGCTAAGCCTGGTATCTAAGCTCCCAAGTGCCTTTGGATCCACCCATAGCATATTGCTTAATGAGCAACATTTGACAGCTATTTGTTAAATTTGATCCATGTTTCTTCTCCTAGACTCTAACCCAGGATTGATGGCTCTCTCAAGAGCAAGTAACTAGTATCTGACTGCCAACAGGAAAGCTGAGTGAGTGATCATTAAAATGAGTGTGTCTGCCAGCAGAGAGCCTCCTTGTAGGGAACAGTCTCACTGTACACATAAATGTCTCTTATCCTATCTTTCAGTAAATTAAGGTAATTTAATACTACCACAGCCATGAGTTTATGAGGATTTGGTGAAATGAATTAAGGGACTCGGTTTCAAGGAAGACCTGTAGCCATTTGACCGACGAGTAAGCTGAGAGAGGCCATATTGCTATTAAGGGGTCTGAGTTTGGCCTCAGAGAGCCCATACTTTTTCCAGAATGCCCAAACTCTCCCTCTATACATCTCAGCAGTCAGATGCAATAAACCAGTAATTAAATACAACAGAAACTATCTGGTTCTTGAGCGAATAATCCATAGAAGTAAAACCCTATATTTGCAGGTAAACTGTAATATTGTTAAAAAGTGATAGTCTAGCAACAACTGGGCTGAGCTTCTTTCAGCAGAGCAGGAAACTCAGCAACCTACTTAGTAATAAGCACTGGCCCCTGTGTTACAAAGAACTCCACAAAAGAGCAGTAACCCCTTGCTGCAATGGTCCTGGTGTGCGTGAGTTGAATGGTGAAAAGTCTTGGGACCACTGTTGGTCTCTGTTCTAAGGTAGGTGGCTCTGTGCCTTTCTGTGGGAAACTGAAGAGGTCTCGGCTGGCACATGGTCACAGTAACAGAGAAGCTGGACACAGATCTCCTCTTTGTAGCATTTAATGTACCATTGCCCAGGAGAATGAAAATGTATGGAATACTTTTAGGGCCCTTACTCTTGTTCTATTTTGAACCCAACTGTCTTCTCCTCAGAGAAGCCATTTGAGATCATCCTATTTAAAAAGACTCCCTGTCACATTCCACCTCCTTTCTTTGCTTTATTTTTTCTTTGTGACATTCATGCTATACAACATTATTTTATGTATATATATGTGTATCTATCTCCTTCTACTGTTGTTTAAGCTCCATGCAGGCAGAGACTGTTAGTTTTATTCATGCCATCTGTGCCTAGAACAGTGTCTGACGCAGAGTGGATACTCAATAACTATTTGCTAAATGAGTAAAAGCAACATGCATCCAATAACGTGATGAATGCAGTCCCTTCTTCTGTGACAACACAATGGGGAAAATGAAGATGTCATAAAGACCAAAGAAGAGCAAATGCCCAAAAGCAGCAACCACAAAGCTGTGCATTTATTCATACAACCCTGTCTGTGAAGAACATTTTTTCTGTGTCCAATGTCTTCATGTAAAAATATTTGAGGAGCTAACCACCCCTCATCCTGTCACTCTCAGTCCTCAGTGGACAGAATATCAACATCGTATTATAATAAATACATGCAAGACGATTAAGCCTATTGTGCCATTTTGGAGAATACAATTTGCTACAGCAGTTTCTACTCATTGCATTTCTAAGGATTAAAGCAGAAGAAGTACCAATTTCTAAACAAATGAGCGGCTGTTTGTGAGGTGGTAGAACAACCACTGGCATAAGATGACAGATTTATGTGAAATCCAGCCTCTTCCACCAACTTATAAGTGTGCCCTGTGCTCAGGTCTCATCTCATGCTGCTTCCCTGCTTCAGATGTTGTTGCTACCTCTCCTCTTCCATGTGCAGCTGGAAAAGCTGCCCTGATGTCAGCAGGCCCACCTTTAGCTCCCACAGGATGCTTTCAAACTTTTGTTATGACACTAAGCTCTTTGTATCATCATTCACTCATTTACCACACAATTTATACAGTGAGCCCCATAAAGCTAATGAAGGGAGAGAAACCAACATGGTGGCATAAGGTAGGCACCTGTACATGCTGCCTATCACAACTACACCAAAACTACAACTAAAAGACAAAACATCTATCACCCAGAACCATGGGAAAGATAGCTGAGTAGAAGGAAAGAGAAAGGAGCATTGGGACGTGCATAAGCACCAAAAAGCTGAGGTACATAGGTGTGCAAAATGGGCTGGCAGTTAGTGACTGGATATGCTGTTTCCTTCAACCCAAAGGGAGACACAGCTCCCCATTACTCTGAACTCTAATTTCTGGTGAGACTCTGGGAACCCAGAGTCCTGTGAGAAGAAGCTGGACTGTCTGCCATCGGGTCAGAAAGTGAGGGTGACTTTCTTACAGAGCTGCATGCAGGAATCATTGTTTACTGTGCTGGGGCTTGGGATGCTGTGACTTGGAAATGGAGACTCAGAGACAGCTGACTGGCAACTAACACTGGTTGCCATGCCCTAGTGACTCCCTGAGATAGTGCCCTATCCAATTTACAAACCTACCCAAGCTGTGCGCAGCAGCTTTTGCATATGAATGACCTGCCCTATCACAGCTTAACCTAACAAACTGCAGCTCTGGTCAGACCAGGAGAAATCTGCAGATCTCCCTATAACTCCTGCTGGGTGGCCTCAGACAGTATCTGACCTGCACCCCATTGGAGATCCAGAAGCCAGTGTACCCAGTGGTCAGTATGAGACAACAATAGATTTCAACTTCTCGCATCCATAAGTGACACATTCAAGAGGCAGACTCAGTGAGCACCAAAGCCCCATGAAACAAGTCTTGGCCCCTAACGGTGTCTCCAGCATAGCAGTTCTTCCATTATAGACACAGTGGGTCCTCACAGCCAATTGGCCAGTATACTAACAGCAATCAAGGCTTAACTACACCACTGTGTACTCAGCCTACAAAGGGTGCACCAAGAGTATCCACCTCGGGTGATTGGGGATGCTGAACCACGGGGCCCTATAGGTCACCTACCACACAAAACCATCCCATCAACACAGGGAAACAGCCAGAATGCAGAGACAAAGAAACATGTCACAAATGAAAGAAATGGAGGAAAGTAAACTACTGGAGATAGAGTTCAAAACCACATTTATAAGGTTACTCAACAATCTTCTAACAACCTCTGAGGAACTTAGTGAGACCTTTAAAGATTTTAATAAGAATGCCAAAAAAAAAAATGGAAAAGGACCAATCAGAAATAACAAATATACAGAAATTCAACAGTAGACCAAAGAATCCCAAGAATCAAACCAAAGATTTGAAACACAAGGAAACAAACAAACAAAAAATACCCAACCAGGAAAACAAAAAGAAAAAAGAATCCAAAAATATAAAGATAGTGTAAGGAGCCTCTGGGACAACTTTATGTTATTTTTATGTTGGTTTTAAGCATACCAACATCTGAATTATTGGGATGCCAGAAGAGAGAGAGCAAAATATTGAAAACCTATTAGAAGAAATAATGACAAAAAACTTCTACCTGTTGAAAGAAATATTATAAGTCCAGGAAGCACAGAGAATCCCAAACAAGAGAAATCCAAAGAGGACCACGCCAAGACACATCATAATTAAAATGCCAAGAGCAAAAGACAAAGAGAGAATCTTGAAATCAGCAAGAGAAAAACAGGTAGTTACTTACAAGAGAGTACCCATACGAATGTCAGGTGATTTCTCAACAGAGAATAGAAGGGAGTGGGCTAGAAGAAAGTGGCAAGAAATATTCAAAGTGATGAACAGCGAGAAGCTACAACCAAGATTATTCTACCCAACAAAGCTATCATTTAGAATTGAAGGTCAGATAAAGAGCTTCACAGACAATAAAAAGCTAAAGGAGTTCAGTACCACCAAACCAGAATTATATGAAATGCTGAAGGGTATTCTTTAAGAAGAGGAAGAAGAAAAAGGTAAAGACAAAAATTATGAACAACAAAATGACAACAAATACCTACCTATCAACAAGTGAATCTAAAAATCAAGTGAATAAAAAATCTGATGAACAGAATAAACTGATGAATATAACAGAATCAGGGGCATAGAAAGGGAGTAGACTAACAATTCTCAGGAGAAAGGGGATGTGAGGGGTGTGGGAAGAGATGGGACAAAAATCTTATACCTATACATGAAGACAGTGGCGGCGGGGCAGGGGGCTGGGGGAATAAGGGCATAGGGTAGGGTGGGGAATCAGGTGGAGGGGAGCTATGTGGGGGGAGAGGTACATATGTAATAATCTGAACAATAAAGATTTATTTTAAAAAAACTAATGAAAATTAAGCATCAAAGCCCCTCACTTACATGTACACCTCCTAACATCCTAGGAAAGGTCATAAAGACATATGGCCATACATTTCTTCCATATTTGTACCAGTAAGAAATTTTCACCATACACAGTTAAAATCATCCTCTTTCTCCATTCTCATCTTTTCTGAGGAGAAGTTGGAGTCACAGTGGGAAGTCAAGGGATCTGGCAAAGAAGTCAATGTGTCAATGTGGATATGTGTACTTTGGGTTTGTGGGTTATTTTTATGTAGTTCATGGTCACTTTTGTATAGAGCTAAGCTAGTATTAGACTTCTTGAAGTAGAAATGGTCTCTAGAAATAGTACTCTTACGATGTACTGTGCCAACTCACCAGCCACTATGACACAGAGGTGCTGAACCAGATGTGATCTAGCCACATGTACTTATTCTGCAGTGTCCAGCATCAGATGTGTGTGGAGGAGATATATGGTTTAAACATACCAACCAGAAACTAGTTTGCCCAAAATCTAATGTGAAATATTATAAACAGACCATTTTGTTTTTATCAACAGCAAGTGGAAACAAAAGTCTTCTCACATCCAACATGTATCTAATAATACAATGAATGCAGTTAGAAATGCATTCTACATTTGTTTTATTTTTTAGAAGTAATTGTTTTTTTTTTTTGAAAGACCTGTGCTCACAGGGTACAAACCTGTAAGTATCCTACACAGAGTGAGTATGTCTACAGATGCTCTGATAAAATCAAAATAACAACTATGAAACTGAGAGAAACTTTTCTAAGCTTAAAATAATAAGTAACAAATTTTATCAACTAGGAAAGAATAAAGTCTAATTCTATTGTCTTAAGTAGAATAAATTATAAAATTATTATAATAAAAGAGATGATCAAAGAGTATGTAGTCAAAACTTTCATGAAGAATAAGTCTAGAATCAATGATGGGCATTTAATTAATGAGAATAGCATGTTATTTTTCTGGAACTTAAGATGTTTATGTTATTTGTTAGCTTTGAAACATGTGCATTTTTTATTCCAAACAAATTTTCATTTAGAACTAATTTTATATTAACAATTTTGTAATATTTTTCTTAAACGAAAGTTTCCAAAACTGTATAAACTTTAGGTCCCACAAAACTTAGATTAGATATATCTGCCTCCACAGTGATAGAGGAAAGCCATAAACAAAAAAAAGAAAAGAAAAGAAAACATTACATAGTGTATTAGGTCCCCACCACTGAATCAAGAGTTCCATGGATACAAGGATAGCTTCTTACCCACATAGATCCATGGGACCTAAGAACAGCTTGTGGAGCAAAGTAGGTACTTGAGAAATATTGGATGGATGGATAGACTAGTGAGTAGTTAAGGGCTTGAGAAAATCATTTAACCTTCAGTTTTTATACCTGTAATATGGTTAATTTATGTGATTATTTTACCCAAATATCTTATGCAATAATAAATTTTAATTATAGCTGTATAATTTATCATTGTCTTTAACATACGTTTTATATCATTATTTATTTTTTAGTTCTATGTCTTATTTGTCCAACAAGATTTCAAGTTTCTTAAACTAGGACTCTATATTGTATATGTCTTTTAAATGATATTTAGCACAGCCCTGCAGAGATGTGTTTGCTGAAAAACTGCTGCTGAAACCTGCTGGTAAACAATACTATATTCATCATTCTTCCTTATGACAAGACAATCATCCAGAAAAGGAATATGAGAAGCAAGATCACAGGGAGGCTAAGCACATGGATTCTGGAGTCACATTGCCTGGTCAGACTCCTTCTCTGACAAGTTTTCATTTCTAAAAGCTGGTCAAGTTCTCTTTCTCTCTTTGACAGAGATAATAATAATACCTAACTTATAGACTTGCTGTGAGAAACTTAAATAATGCCTGACATATAATAATTACTCAAAGTATGTTAGCTCTTTTCATTACTATGGACATGAGGATATATTCACAGGTGTGCCTCACCCACTTTTTTTTTCTGCCATTGAGATCTGCTCTCTTAGGACCCCATAGGAACGGTGGACTAATATTTGGATAAGTCTTCTTAATATGTTAAGTTTTTAAAGGGACTGTGAGTGTGTAGCAATCTCTAGAAAAAGCCTGCTGAGCCCAGTGATTCTCTGACTGCCTCTCAGTGTACTTTGGGGACTCATTGCTTTTCCAATGGTTTGTCCACTCCAGTGTAAGTTCAGTTTTTCCTGCCTTCTGTCAATCCCTCAAAAATCCAACAATATTATACATCCATCAGGTTCTAGGTACTGAAGGAAAGTACCTAGAAAAAGTGTAAAAGACAAATCTCTCCCTCTTAAGTAATTCAGACTAGCTGGGAAGGCTAATATGTATGTGGTAACACATGTAATGGGACATGAAAGTGCTTTGGGAACAGGGATGAAGGAGCCAAAAGGTCATTATTATAGCCTGCCTTACTTGTTAAGACCTAAAGATCACAATTTTATAGTCATCTTTAGGCACAGTGACAGAAGAATGAAACATGTAAAGTCAAAATATGATAAAAATTCCAAATCCTAGTTATAGCAAATCAGTATAAAGGTTACTTGGCCAAAAGCTAGACTCTGCACATGCAGGGCAAGACTCCACAAAGCCTGGCAGAGAATGGTGGTTAAAGATACTTGAGTTACACAGTTCTGAAAGACCACTGATACTCTGGCTTGGTCAGAAAAGAGAGACTCATCAACACCAGACATTCATTGAAATTCCAGAAAGATCAATGAGAAAGGACCATAACCTAAAGTGAGGTTTCATTTAGAGTGGCACTGGCCAACACAGTCACCACTAACCATATAAAACAATTAAAATTAGATAAAATTTCAAATTCACTTTTTAAAATATATTTTATTGATTTTTTGATTTTATTGATTTTATTGATTTTTTACAGAGAGGAAGGGATAGAGAGTTAGAAACATTGATAAGAGAGAGACATCTATCAGCTGCCTCCTGCACATCCCCCACTGGGAATGTGCCTGCAACCAAGGTACATGCCCTTGACCGGAATCAAACCTGGGACCTTTCAGTCCGCAAACTGACTCTCTATCCATTAAGCCAAACCGGTTTTGGCTAAAATTCATTTTTGTCAATGTCATTGGCCATGTTGGAAATGCTCAATAGCTAGATGATACTAGTGGCTGGCCAGCATAGATACAGAGCATTTTTATTATCACAGAAAGGTTCATTGGATAGCCCTACTCTTACAAAGCTGAAAACCAAGTCTAAAGAGATTAAGAAGAGACACCAAAAATTATCTATCCCATACTCTTTAAAGGAAGGTAACATAATCCAGACTCTTTACAGTATGTCAATATATAACATGCATAAATAACTTTAGACATACAAAGAAACAGGAAAATATAGACCACAATCAAGGGGGAAAATATGAATGGAAACAGATCCCTATGATGATATAGATGTTGGAATTCCCAGACAATGGATTTATAATCACTTCTTACATAATTAAAGCCTAATATGCTAAATGTCCAGTCATCTAGCATCTGTTCAACCAATCAAAGTGTAATATGCTAATGATATACTAAGATCACTCAACTGTATTGACCACCAGGGGCAGTCGCTCTGACTGGTAGGTTAGTTTGCTGCTGGGGTCTGGCAGATCGGGGCTAAGCAAGACAGGCAGGACATGCCCTAGAGTCCTCTCACAGACCCTCCCAGGCTGGCCAACCTCCTATGTCCCACCCCAACCCCAAGTATGTACCAGTGGGGTACCTCGGGCTGGCCTGTGCCTCCCACAATCTAGGACTCCTTAACCCTTGAGGCTCAAGGGATGTCAAAGAGCCAGTTTTGGCCTGATCCCGAAGCCATGCTGAAGGACCCCATAAATTTGTGCACCAGGCCTCTAGTTGATAATAAATATCCTCAAGGATTTAAAGAAATATGATCTTACTCAGAAAATAGAGATTAAATGGAAACTATAAAAAAGAATAAATGAAAAAGTCTATAATTCTAAATTAAAATATCTAAAATGAAATATTCACTCAATAGGCTAAATAACATTGGAAATGACAAGACAATGAATGGGTCAGTAAACTCAAAGTAGTTCCATAGAAAGTAAACAAATGTAAAGAACCCAGTGCGGGGGGTGGGGGGGATCTAATCATAACAAATGTGAATATTCACACTTTCTGACTTTTCCTAAGATTTATTATTAATTAGTTTTCACTAAACTGTCAAATTTTCAATGTGTAAACCAAACATGATCTGCCAAGTGTCTTTTTATATATACAAATACTTCATCATATTACTGCCAACTCATAGTAACTAGAAAACTGATTTGCTGAACAAAGTAAAATCTCAACCAATTTAACCATTCCTGATTTTACTTATCAATATACTAGAGGCCTGGTGCACAAAATTCATTCACAGGGGTTGCAAGAGGCCCTCAGCCTGGCCTGCACCCTCTCACAATCCAAGACTGCTGGCTCCTAACTGTTTGCCTGCCTGTCTGATGACCCCTAACCACTCTGCCTGCCTGCCCTATCACCCCTAACCACTTGCCTGCCTGCCTGATTGCCCTAAGTACTCTGCCTGCCTGCCTGATTGCCCCATCTGCTTATCTGCCTGTCTACCTGCCTGCCTACATGATGGCCCCCAACTGCTCATCAGCCTACCTGATCACCCCTAACCACTTCTGCCTTGGCCCCTGCCACTGCAGCTTCATCCAGAATGACATCTGGAAGGTCATTTGGCTGTCCAGTCTAATTAACATATTATGCTTTTATTATTATAGATACCACAGTCACACTAAAAAAATTATGTCAGATTTTCATAAAATTTGAAATCCTTCTAAAAGCTAACAAGATACTATTATTTTGATGTATGGGATCATCCTGTATTTTAAAACAGGTTAGGAGCTGATAATATTTTCAACAAGCTGAACTTCTTAACGTGTTTCAATGAAACATGTTGGTAGGTAGATGTACTGAAAAAAAAATGTTCCTTTATTCAATAAGCATTCATTTCTATAGTAGAAAGTATGCTGATGATGTAGAGATGAAATAGTCATATATACTGAGTGGCCAGATTATTATGATTTCTGAACACATAATAATCTGGCTACTCAGTGTATATCCTATATAATAAAAGACTAATATGCAAATTGTCCCCTGGATTAGGATTTTGACCAGCAAGTAGGCTGGCCAACAACCCATGTCCCCTCCCCCTGGCCAGGAATGGTCAGACCCCAACCATGCATGAATTCATGCACCGGTTTTATAATATATATATATATATATATATATATATATATATATATATATATATATGTGTGTATATATATATATGTGTATATATATATATATATATATGTATATATATATATATATATATATATATATATATATATATATATATATATATATATATATATATATATATACACACACACACACACACACACACACACACACACTGAGTGGCCAGATTATTATGCATTCAGAGATCATAATGATCTGACCATTCAGTGTAATTATTATAATGAATAAAGTCCCTTATTGATACATCCACTGGGAATTAAGTAATAATATTTGGCTCCTGTTCATCTTCCAAGGTTGAGGCAGAAGGTAAGTTACACAAAGTGCCACCAGGAAAATGGAAAGACAATTTCATTAACTACAGGGAAGAAGCCTGTAGTTAATTATAGGTAAGACAGGGTTTGACCTATGCCACAAGCACACCTAAATTTTAAAGTGATTTTAGATTACTTTTTGTACCTCATTAGAGATGGGATGAAAGAGCAATAATTGGTTTTAATACAAGGACCAAGACATTATAAAGTGATTAGCTTATTTGGTTTCTAAGTGATTCAAATAAAATTCAGTATTTTGCACTTATCTTTGCAGACATTAATCTCTGATTTTTTTTCTAGAGAAATTTGAACATAAAAGGAGGTTCTAACTCTATCAATAATACAGTTACATATTAATACAAAATTTCAATAAAAATAAGTTTATATAATATATTGATAAAACAATATCAATAGGCCATACATATAAATAGTTTTTAATTACTTCATTCAAGCCTATTGTAATCCATTGTTCCTCTGTGATGGAAAATATTTTACTTTATGTTACTTCAAGTCTGCCCTAACTTGCTCTAGGAAACCTAGATACATAATTTTTAATGCCTCCATTAATGAAGTGAAAAAATTACATGATATAAACATCTTATCATCAGAATTCACTCCACATTTATCCATCTGGTAGGCCCTCTGGACCTTTCATTAAAAGGCATGTGCAAGAGCCTTCCCATCATTTTTAGCCCAGTGTCCATCATTCAAATTTGCAACTCTACAGAATAAGCCAAACACCTTTAACTTGAAGCCTGGCCTCTCTTTGGCATTTTGGCAGGTGGTCTCTCCTCTTACATTCTAATCAGCTTCTGATGAACAGAGAAGCCTGAGAAGTAGGAACTCCATGTGGTCAGTCTCTAAGGGACATTAGAGCATTAGGTAGTAGACCAGAGTTGTGGTGTCAGTTTCCATTCATGACTGCATTGCAAACACAATGCGGTCCTGCTCACATAGAGGAAGTCAGTCCATCATATGAACATTTTAGACAGTACTCCTCACAGGTGCCCATCTCTGTGTTGACTATTTTCATGAGGTTCCAATGCACATTTCATTTTGCAGCTCCAGTGATCTAAAGCGGGCAGTTCCAGGCAACATTGGATAATATCTTTGCTACAAATGTGTGACTTACCACTATCTATATTGTATGACCACAGCTTGTCATATGACTTTGAAGAAGTTTTCTGGTTTAAAAATTCCAAATGAAAAATGAGGATGAAGAGGAAGAAAAATGGCGGCGGAGTAGACGGACGCGTCTGGAGCTTTGTGGCTGGGCAGAGGGAGAGAGAGCAGCTGAGAGTCCCACGAGGAGTGTTTGTTGGCAAGTTAAGAGTCAGTTATCCTCCAGGAGAAGGCGGAGAACTGCTGGACGGGGCTCTCCTGGCCAGGCAGCCTCACTGCCTCGGGGTTTTTGTCAGCTGGAGCCACCATTGCGAACTCGGAGACCATGACATCCTGCAGAGGGAGGTGGATATCTGCGGCTGTCTGAACACTGTGATTGAATTACTCACCGAACAGCCGGGGAACCAGAACACTACTCTCCAATCGGTGCAGACACGTGGGCGGTGGATTCAGAGATCCACACAGCACACAGAAAGGTCAGATTTTGCCTGGGATAAGGTGAGGTCTCCTGCCCCTCAGAACAGAGACGCACACACTGTGGGAAGCGGGCTGCGGGAAAGCTGCCTCTGGAGAGGTCCACGGATGTGGGGCAGTGCGTGATCCCTAAGTGTGGAGGCAAACTCTCAAAGCTGTTGACAGAGGGGAGCTCGGGAAAACAACTCATTTTTATCTGAGGCAGAGGGACAGCTTGTGAATTATTACAGTGTCCCGGCTGCAAAATCCCCACAAACTGGCTTTGAGAACCACAGAGTAGCAGGATCTGAGCACAGCCTAGAGAGGTTCTCTAGGCTGTGCTTTGTCTCAGAGATCAATTCCGAAACACTGCCACCCAGTGGATGACACACAAATTGACTCTCGCATAACCACAAAAGAATAGAGATTAAAACATTAACAGTGCAATGCAGGGAACTGCAATACCTTCCCTACTGGGAAACAGGAGTGCCAAGCAGAATAATAGTGGAAGTGAATGACCATTCTATTTTTTTTCTTTTTTTAAATTTTATTTTTCATTTTTACATATTTTAATTAAAAGACTTTTTTTTCTTTCTGCCTCAATTGATTTTATCTTTTTAATTATTACATTTTTTTTTCAACTAGTATTATTACTACTAGTATTTTACCTTTTTGGAAGAAAACAGGTGTCATTTTGTTTTCACTTTATTTTACTTCGGGATTAGAGTTTTACATTCTATTTTCATCTTTCCTTTAGCATAATTTTACTCCAACTCAACTCTACCTTTATGCCAACACTTTCCTCCTAACTTTCCCCATTTTGTTGTCTTGTTTCTCTTTCCCTTTTCCAACTTTAGATTCTGCCTATTCTTTCTCTTTACGTGATTAAAATTTCACCCCACTAATATATCTAATTTCAAATCCCTTACTACAAGTCCATACAAACCTCTCTCTTCTTGTCTTCACTGGCCAAAAAGTTGTTTTTTTTCTATGTCCTTTTGTTGCTATTTGCCTGAACAGTGATTATATCGATTTTTTTAACTTTTTTTGTGAGATTGTTTTAGCTTATTCTACTTGTTTTATTTTGCTTTTTGCTTGCTTTGTTTTTTTACCTCTCTTTTCCCTCGCCTCCCTCAATACCAGTTGTTATTTGCAGTTTGTATTAATCTCTAGGTACTGGTTGCTGGCCTTTATTGGGATTAGTCACTGTTCTATTGGAGTTTTCTCCTGACATCTATGTTTTGTTCCCCTTTTCTCTCTTATCCGCTTTCTTTTCTCTCTGATGTTGTTTCTCTTTCTCTTTTCTTTTTCTTCTTCTCCTTCTTTTAATTTTATTTTTTTCTTCATTTAGTTACTTATTATTTTATCCCTCTCGCAATCTGATTTTGACACTTATTTCCCTTCTTTTTCCCTCATTTTCCTCTTCTTCTTTCTCTACTTACCCCTAATTTGTCTTTCATTGGTGGTCAACTTATTGGTGTTTATTAACATCGTGAATACATTTCTGTTTAGTGCCTTGTGTGCTGTACTGGGTCGTGTTGTAGTTTGTGCCTTTAAATCAACATAGCAGAGAGCACTACATAACCAGAAACCTGGAGAAGAAAAACCATGGGCAGAAGGAGAAACAGTCTACATACGACAGATAGGCAGGTATCACCAGAAAAGGAAATAAACAAAATAGGAGCAGATATAAGCCTGCCAGAGAAAGAGTTTAGAGAAATGATGATAAGGTGGATGAAAAGAATGGAAGACAAAATCGACAATGTAAGTAAGAGCCAAGAGGAAATGAAGAAGAAGCAAGAAGAAATGCACAAAGAAATAAAAAATGACATCACTGCTTTAAAGAACTCAATAGAAAGCATCAAAAGTAGACTAGAAGAAGCAGAGGATAGCATCAGTGAGCTAGAAGACATGGTAGGAAAAAATACCCAAGTACAGCAGCTTCTAGAAAAAAAAAATTAAAAAGCAAGAGGAGAGCCTAAGGGAACATTGGGATAACATGAAACAAAACACCATCCGCATAATTGGGGTTCCAGAGAGAGTGGAAATTGAACAAGGATTAGAGAACCTGTTTGAAGAAATAATGACAGAAATTTTCCCCAATATAGGAAAGGAAAAACCCACACAAATCCAAGAAGCTCACAGAATTCCAAGCAAAATGAACCCCACAAAACCAACACCAAGGCACATTATAATTAAATTGGCAAACAGCAACGGCAAAGCAAGAATCTTAAAAGGGGCAGGAGAGAAACAGAAAGTTACCTACCTAGGAACCCCCATAAGACTAGCTACTGACTTCTCAAGAGAAACGCATCAGGCCAGAAGAGAATGGAATGAAATATACAAAGTCATGCAAAGGAAGGATCTGAATCCAAGAATACTATACCCTGCAAGGCTTTCAATCAAAATTGAAGGTGAAATCAGAAGCTTCACAGACAAAAAGGACTAAGGGAATATATTACCACTAAACCAGCAATGCAAGAAATGTTAAAGGGTCTGCTGTAATAAAAAGAAATAGGAAGCGAAGAAGGAACTCTGGGCTAAAGACTCAAAATGGTGATGGATAAATATCTATCAATAATAACTTTAAATGTAAATGGATTAAATGCTCCAATCAAGAGACATAGGGTAACCGATTGGATAAGAAAACATGTTCCACATATCTGCTGTCTACAAGAAACCCACCTCAGCAAAAGAAATGGACACAGATTGAGAGTGAAGGGATGGAAGATGGTATTTTAGGCAAATGGAAATGAAATAAAAAGCTGGGGTTGCAATACTTATATCTGACAAATTAGATCTCAAAATGAAGGACATAACAAGAAATAAAGAAGGCCAATTCATAATACTAAAAGGAACAATCAACAAGAAGATATAACTCTGGTAAGCATATATGCACCCAATATAGGAGCATCTAAATACATAAAAAAAACCTCCACGAGGGTATTAAGGGAGAGAGTGACAGGAAAACAATCATAGTAGGAGAATTTAATACTCCACTGTCACCACTGTACAAATCCTCTAAACAAAATATCAGAAAAGAAACATCAATCCTAAATGACTCACTAGACCAGATGGAATTAATTGACATCTTCAGAACATTTCACCTCAAAGCCACAGAATATACATTCTTCTCAATTGCACATGGATCATTTTCAAAGACAGATAATATGTTGGGTCATAAGAATAGTATCTTCAAATTCAAGAAGATAGAAATCATATCAAGCATTTTCTCAGACCACAGTGGCATAAAACTGGAAATCAACCATAATAAAAATAATAGAAAGAAATCAAACACATGGAGACTAAACAGCATGCTATTAAACAATGATTGGGTAACCAGAGAGATCAAGGAAGAAATAAAAAAAATTGTGGCAACAAATGACAATGAAAACACAACAATACAAAATTTATGGGACACAGTGAAAGCAGTCTTGAGAGGAAGTTCATAGCCCTACAAGCCTACTACAAAAAACAGGAAACAATGGTAATAAATTACCTAACCCTACAACTCAAAGAGCTAGTACGAGAGCAACAAGATAAGCCCAGTGTAAGCAGAAAGAAGGAAATAATGAAGATCAGAGCAGAGATAAACAACTTGGAGACCAAAGAAACAATTCAAAAGATCAACAAAACAAAGAGCTGATTCTTTGAAAAGATAAACAAGATTGATGGACCTTTAGCTCACCAAGAAGCAAAGAGAGAAGACCCAAATAAACAGAATCAGAAATGAAAGAGGAGAAATAACAACAGACCCTGCAGAAATACAAAGGATTGTTAAAAAATACTATGAACAACTCTATTCCAACAAATTGGATAACCTGCAAGAAATGGACATTTTCCTAGAAAAATATAACTTTCCAAAACTCAATGAGGAGGAATCTAAACATCTCAATAGTCAAATAATTATGGAAGAAATTGAAGCAGTCATCAAAAAGCTTCCAGCAAATAAAAGCCTGGTACCAGATGGTTACACAGGAGAATTTTACCAAACATTCAAGGAAGAATTAAAACCTATCCTGCTCAAACTATTCAAAATATTCAAGAAGAAGGAACACTTTCAAACACTTTCTATGGAGCAAGCATCGCCCTAATACCAAAACCAGATAAAGACAACACAATGAAAGAGAATTATAGGCCAATATCTCTCATGAACATAGATGCCAAAATCCTCAACAAAATTCTAGCAAATCGGATCCAGCAGTACATCAGAAAGATCATACTCTATGACCAAGTAGGATTCATCCCAGGAATGCAGGGATGGTACAATATATGCAAATCAATAAATGTGATACATCACATAAACAAATTGAGAGATAAAAATCACATAGTCATATCAATTGATGCAGAAAAAAGCATTAGACAAAATCCAACACCCTTTCTTGATAAAAACTCTCAGCAAGGTGGTAATAGAAGGATCATATCTCAACATCATAAAAGCCATATATGATAAACCCACATAATAAATGGGCTAACATCATACTCAATGGCCAAAAACTAAAACCATTTCCCCTAAGAACAGGAACAAGACAGGGATGCTCACTATCACCTCTCCTGTTCGACATAGTACTGGAAGTATTAGCCATTGCAATTAGAGAAGAGGAAGAAATAAAAGGCATCCAAATTGGAAAAGAAGAAGTAAAGCTGTCCTTATTTACAGATGACATGATACTGTACATAAAAAACCCAAAGAACTCCATTCTAAAACTAATTGACTTAATTAATGAATTCAGCAATGTAGCAGGATACAAAAATAATGCTAAGAAGTCTGTGGCATTTCTATACACTAATAGTGAAATTATAGAAAGAGAGACTCAAAAAGCAATCCCATTTACCATTGCACCAAAAAAAATTAAGATACCTAGGAATAAACCTAACTAAGGAGATAAAAGACCTGTATGCAGAAAACTGCAGGATACTGTAAAAAGAGATAGAGGAAGATGTTAACAGATGGAAGAGCATATCATGCTCATGGATTGGGAGAATCAACATCATTGAAATGTCCATACTACCCAAAGCAATCTACAGATTCAATGCACTACCCATTAAAATACCAATAACATATTTCACAGACCTAGAAAGAATTCTTCATAGATTCATCTTGAACAAAAATATGATCACGAATAGCTACAGCAATTCTGAGAAAGAAGAATAAAGTAGGTGGGATCTCAATACCAGATTTCAAGCTATATTACAAAGTAACTGTTCTCAAAACAGCCTGGTACTGGCACAAGAACAGGCATATAGACCAATAGAATAGAATATAGAACCCAGATATCCACCCAAATGACTATGCTCAACTAATATTTGACAAAGGAGGCATGCACATTCAATGGAGCTAAGATAGCCTCTTTAATAAATGGTGTTGGGAAAATTGGACAGATACATGAAAAAAAAATAAAACTGGACCACCAACTTACACCAAATACAAAAATAAACTCAAAATGGATACAGGACTTAAACAGTAGAAGGGAAACCATAAAAATACTCGAGGAATCCACAGGCAACACAATCTCAGATATATGCCGAAAGAACTTCTTCACTGATACTGCTCCAAAGGCAATTGAAGCTAAAGAAAAAATAAACAAATGGGACAACATCAAAATAAAAAGCTTTTGCACAGCAAAAGAAACCATCAACAAAACAACAAGAAAGCCCATTGTATGGGAGAACATATTTGCAAATGTTATCACTGATAAAGGTTTAATCTCCAAAATCTACAGCCAACTTATACAACTTAATTAAAGGAAGATAAACAACCCAATAAAAAATGGACAATGGACCTAAATAGAACCTTTTCGAAAGACAACAGAAGGAAGGCCAAGAGACACATGAAAACATGTTCAAAGTCACTAAGCATCTGAGAGATGCAAATCAAAATGACAATGCGATACCATCTTACACCTGTCAGAATGGCAATCATCAACAATTCAACAAACGACAAGTGTTGGCAAGGATGCAGAGAAAAAGGAACCCTTGTGCACTGTTGGTGGGAATGCAGACTGTTGCAGCCACTGTGGAGAACAGTATGGATTTTCCTCAAAAAACTAAAAATGGATCTCCCATTTGACCCTGTAATCCCACTCTTAGGAATTTATCCTAAGAAATCACAAACACCAATCAGAAAAGATTTATGCACCCCTATGTTCATAGCAGCACAATTTACAATAGTTACAATTTGGAAACAGCCTAGGTGCCCGTCAGCAGATGAGTGGATCAGAAAACTGTGGTACATCTACACAATGGAATTCTATGCTGTCATTAAAAAGAAGAAATTCTTACCATTTGCAGCAACCTGTTTGGAACTAGAGAACCTTATGCTTAGTGAAATAAGCCAGTCAATGAAGGAAAAACATCACATGATGCACTCATTTGTGGATAATAAAGAACATTATAAACTGATGAACAAAAGGATAGGTACAGAGACAGTAAAGCTTCAAATAGACTGAAATTACAGCATTAAGATTAAGGTTAGGTGAGCTAGATAAGAGATCAATCAAAGGACTTGTATGCATGCATATAAGCATAACCAATGAACATAGACACTGGGGGGTTGGGGTATGCCTGGGAGGGAGGGGGAGCAATGGGGAGATATGTATAAAAAATTTAATAAAAATTTTCAAAAAAGGAGCTACCGGAACAGGAAATGAGCCAGTGAATAGATACTTCAGCTTCTCTCCAGTCCTGCTCTCTGCTCCAGACTGGACCTTTCAGTAGCCACACTCAATCAGATCTAGAGTTAGAGCAGCCTCAGGAAAAATATGCCCCCAGTACCACAGAGCAGGTCCTGGAAAAATGGACAATGGATCTGGAGGAGTAAGTGGAGATTGAGCACATTTTTATGTTCCATTTCCATCTATTTTTGCCCCCTTCTCTTCAGGAAGGCTCATTTGAGTTTCCAACTGTTCACACTGTTTCTGAGGACATCCTTTCGGTTCTAATACAGGTGGTGCCAAACTGTTCCTAGAATCTGCCTATCTTCTTTTCTTTTACTTTCCCTTCTGACCCAGACATGTGGTTCAGTCTTCCACATTTTTCTTTAGCAAAAACTATGAAATCAAAATAATTTGGGTTTAACAGCATCCTCACTGTTCAAACCTTCCCACCTTCAAAGCCACATCAAGTTTCATAGTCTCATTCACCAAAGACATTCTCTCAACCAGATCAAAATTCAGGCCTGAATTTTGTTTATTATTATCTGCCTGCTCACATTTAATATTCCCTTTTTTGTGTGCTTTCTTTTAGTGTACTAATTCCAAACATTTCTTGGTACATTCCCTCAAGGTACAAGTGCTATCTGTGCCATATTGGAGTTTTCCAAATCATTCCTCTTTTTGATAGTCTCCTGTCAATTTTTCCTTAGTCCCTTGGTATAGCTGTCCCAGCATGCAAGAATGGACGCCCCTGCTCTTACTATGGAGTCTTCATTTATAGCTCTGAAAGAGTGTTTTTCAATCACATCATAGATTCTAGCATCTTCTGAGGAGTCATTCCGGTTTTCTCCCTAAAATATTGTTTTTCTTGTCTTCCTTACATCCCAGTCACTATCTGATTTAGAATCATACAAAATATATTCCTCTTCTCCAAATCCTTTTTAAGAGCAATTACACTTATGCATATCTCATTTGCCTGTCCATATCCGTAGTTTCCAAATAAGTAAATTTCTATTTTATTGGCTTCTAGATTGCAGCATATCTCCTGGAGAAATCTCTTTATCACAGCTTAACCATACTCTTCCATTCTTTTATTTTATTTTCCCTGTGCTCCTATTCTAATAGTAAAACTGAAATATTTTTCTCCAACTACTTTTTTCCTTGATTTCCTGAGTTAATTTGATTTCTAGCAGAAGCTTTGGATGCCCCATGCCACATCTCCCTCCCCAAGTCCATTTGATTTCAGCCCAGCTGAGGTAGACAATTCTGGCGTGTTCCTTGTGTCCTCTCCCAAGCACTTCCCAATGTTTCTGTGCTTCAGGACTGACTCTGAAACCTCGGAAAGTTACTCAATACTATACAGTAAATTTCAGAAGATGAGGAGACTGCTCTCCATCCATGGGGAAAAAAAAGGGGGTGGATTAGCAGCCTAGTTTCCCATACTACAGAGATACAACTGTAGCATTTTCTACTTAATTCCCACAGGGCACCATTGCCCATAATGGAAACCATCCCATAACAATCATTTCTCTCCTTCCCTTTCTCACTTGCTCCAGTCCTGCCTGTATAGAAACACCCACTTTCCGGTACAAAAACCTCCTCTAACCTGCAGACAGAGTTGCCATAGTTAGAAGTGACCCACCTATTTCATTTTCCTACATGGCTCACTTATTAAGCTCAAGGCCTGAAGCCATTTATAAGGCTTCTTAGAAATCAACTACACATCTTCTAAAGCCAGCCACACAGCAGAATGTAGGTCACATTTCGAAAAACCCACGGGACTCCACTTAATAACATTAATGACTAGAACAGCCAACTCGGGATATGCCATTTTTTTTGATACCCAAATTCTACACCTTATCTTCTTCATGAAATCTCTGAATCATCTACTCTTGTTGGGGTGTGGAGAGTCATAAAGTGTCATCTATTTTTCTGTCAAATTCATAACTGATTGTGGAATACTCACAGGGATAAAGCACATAGAGATTAAAATATTATCTTCATTACTGACAAATCTTTTGGCAACATGTGGCTTACGTTAAGGCCATGTGACCTCCATAATGTTTTACGCTTGAATCAAAAATTAACGACTTGCAAAGACAAGGCCATTACACTTACCTATGACTGTGTGGTAAGGAAAAGATAAGATTCAGTCAAGAAGCCATGGATCAGATGTCTACCCCTAATCCAATGAGCTGTGGCAGAAAGAGAAGAGCAAAGGCTGAGGTTTGTGGTGCCCAAGATAAGTACCTAGGGCAAGGCCTATGGAAGAAGAACAATTAAACCTTTCCTGATTTCCAAGTGGCCAGAGATCCAGTAAGTTGGTAACCAACAAGTCACCCAATTTGTTTAAGGATAATAAGGCTAAAACCTCATCACAGATGGCTGCCCAGGATGGGTTCTACCAACATTTTCCAGTCGTGATCAGGTAAGAAGCCTTGGAGAATAGGCTGCATGAGGGAGAGAGGCAATCAAAACAGCTTGTCTCTCAACTCAATATACAGATGATTGTACAGCTGAACCCTAAATAATTGTATTAACCAATGTCACTCCAATAAATGTAATTAAAAATAAATTCAATTAAAGAACAGCTTGTCTCTAACTGTTGAAAAACAGTGAAGTCAGTCAATGTCAACTCTGAATAAAGAGCAAACCACCATCGGTCCCACCTTTCATTTTCCCCCACTCTTGGAACATTTTGGAAATGTCAGTGGACACTGCCGTTGTGTCCCTAGGACGAGAGAAAAGTCATTCCCTCCTCAAAGGAAACCATGCCAGGGAGAGAACATGGGAAAGTAAAGCTTTTCTCATTCCTGCCCTCCCTACGGCTGCAATGATCAGAAGCAAAGACCTCAGAGGCAGTACCTGCAACAGCATTGTTGGCACAGTGATGCTCACAGGGACAGAGGAAGCTCTGGGCCTGAGACTAGCATATTGGGAGTTTTTGTGAGGGCAGAGCAGTGAGGCAAGGGGCTGTTTGTTCCTCAATGTTGACAACTTTGGTTCACCCTGAGCTGACAGCAGCTTGATAACAAGTCTCCTAGCCCTCAGAACCATACACGTGAGTTAGTCTACAGCCAAGCTTGCAGATTCTCCAGGGCTCTGCTAACCCCACACAGGCTCAGAGCCTGGGTCTTCAAAGTGTGGTCCTCCCAGAAGCAGTGTCATCACCACTGGGATTTTCACCCAGGCCCAGAGACTCAGAATCCACACGTTAATATGATCCATTGGCTGAAGCTGAGAAATACAGGTAAAGAAGGAAAAAGCAGCAAGAAAAACAGAGATAGAAAGGTCAGACATAAAATCCAACTGCTTCTTAGAAGGGCTGTGAGAACATAAAATTTGCTTTCAATCTGATGCTTTATGTCAGAAATCTCCACTTTGATCAATGTATGCCTGGGCTTTTGTGTACATTTCATAAGGTAGGATTTCTAGGCAGTGATAAAAATATTCTACTATGGTCTAAGAAGCCAAACAAGAGCAAGTGAATAATGGCGACTCAGAAATCACTAAGCATAACAACCCAGAAATCAGATTTCCATCCCAGGGAGCCTGCCCAGGCCACCTGCATTTTGCATCCTCAGGCTGCTCCATTGCCCACTGACCCTGATTGGGTCCCAGCTCTGATCCTTTCACATCTGAGCTGAGGACACATAGATCACTGCCCTCCCATAAAGCAATCAGTTCACCATAATCAAGAACTTGCTTTCCAGTTGGCCCCTCACCCTAGATTAAATATAAAGATGTTTCTTTCCTTAGTGAAGACATTCTTGATCATTCAAGTTTTGAGAGCCATAAACAGCTTGTTTCTTTGATCTCTTCTATCTAAGGCAACTCCTGATGTCTTTAAGTGAGTATAGACCATGGACATCCCGACTAACCACCAAGTTGAAGCATGTCCCAGCAGCCACTGAGCCTGTGCAGTCCTAGGTGGAACCAGTCTTCAGAGGCAAGTGAAAAGGCTGATGAAGAGGTCAGGTGCAGGGTCAAGCCTGTAAGGGGCTAGTGAGGTCCTACAGAGGAAATTTCAGTAGGTGATTCATACCCTCCTCGGAGCTGCACCTAGAACCTGGGATCTTTGGAAGTCAGATTTATGCATAATTCTTATTTTAATCCCTATAGGTTTTATTAATTTTTATAAGAAATATGTTATTTTGGAATCATACTTAAAATAAGAACTACTTTAACATGCACAGGGATAACTGAAACCAGTTTGGCTCAGTGGATAGAGCATCTGCCTGTGGACTTGAAAGGTCCCAGGTTCGATTTTGGTAAAGGGCATGTATCTTGGCTGCAGGCACATCCCCAGTAGGGGACGTGAAGGAGGTGGCTGATTGATGTCTCTCTCATCAATGTTTCTAGCTCTCTATCACTCTCCCTTCCTCTTTGTAAAAAATTATATATATATATATATATATATATATATATATATGGAATTTATTTTTTTTTCTTTTCCCTATTGCCCTCCGCTGGTCTTCCCCACCCCTCAGTACATGCCCTCACCTGTCTCCCCCCACCCCCCAATGCCCTGTATCCATTGGCTATGCTTACATACATGCATACAAGTCCTTCGGTTGATCTCTTACAAGCCCACCCCAACCTCCCCTGCCTTCCCATTGTAGCATGATAGTCTGTTTATTGCTTCTTTGCCTCCCCCACAATTCTTGTCTTTAAAAACATCTTGCCTTTGTAGGCTAGAAATAAACTTATAAGAGCAAAAAAATGTTTTGTTTTTTTTTAATGCACAGGGATTTGATCCAGAGAACCTAGATGCTCCCCATCACCTCTTAGCTTTGTAACTTTGGGAAAATCATGTACTCTTTCTAAGCTCTAGAATTATCGCCTTACCAATTTTCTGGAGGTTTTGAGAGGCTCAAGTAAGATAATGAGTATTTATTAAAATTAACTAAAAATGACTATGAACAAAATAAGTGACGTGACTTTGGATAACCTGCTCATGCTTTGGAAGCCAGTTCTGAGGCTTGGTCTCCGTTGACTATAGAAGAAAAGAGGAGCAGGTAACCTCAGGAATGGAAAGAAATAGTTTAGAGGCCAGACAGATCTGAGAAGAAGATCCAGCTCTGGCCCCTATTATCGATATGACTTCAGGCAAATTACTTTACCTCTCTGACCTTGAGTATCTTTATCTATAAATTAGGAACAATATCTGTGTAGCTTGGTGGTGAGAATTAGAATAAGTACATATTATTTGCCTTGTGCTTTGGAGGCAGCTATTATTATTGCCTCCTGCTGGTAGGACCAGGAAATAGGGCTTGAACAGTATCATTCTTGTGTTGAAAGAATATATAACTAAAGTTTGCCCTAAATCTTCTTGAGTCAATACATTTTCTCCTTTAAGCATGGGTTGGTTGAGGGGAAGGTTTAGCGCTGCCGGTCACCTGCCAGAACAGTAGCTGAGGGAGCGAAGAGCCATGTGCAGTAGGACAGCTCTGTCCTGTGATCCTGCTTTCTTGGCCCTAAGGACCTAAGAATGGGATGAAACCAAAAGAATACAAGTTGTTCATAGGAATCAGCTGTTGCTTAGTTGCCTATATAGTAAAGATGGTAAAAGAGACATAAAATGGTAGCTGTGGTGATTATTGTGGCATTAGCACCACAGGAAGACTGAAGTAGAATTACTGACATCAAAATTAGTGAGGCCCACAGTGGTAATGGCTACCAAAAACAGCAAAACACAGTCCAATATAGTGGCCAGGGGCAGAGCCTAGTCTCAGTGGTAGAGACTTCTGGGACTGTGATTTGAGGAAGCAAGCAAGAGGCACCCAAGTGAGATAGGAAATGTAGTGAAGTAGCTACAATCAATAAAAGCTATAGAAACTGTGAAGAAGGAAAGCCACCCACTGGATTTCTGCCTTAAAACTGGCAGAAACCAGCTGGATCCAGCATGGTGACTAATTTCACCTGAGGGTAACCCCTAGCCTCATTATAGCTCACTGTAACACATCAGCATGCTGAGCCACCAGGATCAGAATCGGAAAGCCCATATAAGGACACAGTGTGGCCAAGGGAGCTAGCTCCTCAGAAAAGTCTCCAGCCCTTTCCTGGGAAGATGCTGAATATTTCACCCACTTAGTGAATCCCCTCCTTTCCCCTCTCTCCCACCCAGACTAAAAGAACCTCAATAAAAAAAAAGCAAATTCCACTAAAGGAGGCTATTCTTTGTATAGAGTAGTCACTCTCTGTCTCAATGGTTCACTAATAAATTCACTGTCACTTTAAACTCCAGGCTGTCTTAGTTTGAACTCTTTCCTGCATGAAGCCAAGAACCCACAGTGGGTCTCAGACCCTCAGGTCCCTGGACCCCCAGAATACCTGCAACACAAGCAAGCAGTGATGTGTTGAAACTCTGCTTTTATGCACAATTTCCAGAAACTGAGCCACTGTGTGGGGCAGGAGGCAAGACTGCAAGAAGCCTCGTGCCACTCTGAGAGGCCTAGAGAGTCTCAGGCTTTCCTGGGAAAGATTTGGAGATCAGGAGTCTTCTGAGGATGCAACTGGAGCACAAGGTGGTGGGGAGAGCCAGGAAGCCCTACCTTCTGGACTGTTTAAGCTAAGCTGAGTCTCACTCCAAAGACAAAGAGTTGGCTGGTGGTTAAATTTCCTAAAGAACAGAAACAATCTTCTCTTGAAAACATCCTCTTCCAACGCCCCCTACTCCCATCCCACAAGAAGCTCCTTGTATAATTTGAATTACATATATAAAAACATATTGCAACTGCAAAGTACCTTTCGTATGTAAGGTAGTTTTATTGCTGTTATTATAGCTAATGGCCTTCCAGAGGCCCCACCCAGCATAAAAGGACAAAGCACTCTTAGGGACACAGAATACTTGGATATCCACCTTCATGAAAAAAATGTCATTTACCCCCCTGCCTTTGTTCTGATCTTCAGAGAATTTGTAATCTTTTCTGACATTTCCTAAAGCCAAGAAACTGCTCTTCTTTTAAGCTAATTGCCTGGAAAAGTATTCCCTCCTCCCTCATAACCATGGCAGAGTCCTAAATACGAGCCACTAAAGGCAAGAGGGATGAATCCATCTCCATCATTATTTCCAGGCCAGAGCCTCTGTGCCCAGGCTCCCTGATTTACAAAAGTTGGATTTCTCCTTTCTGTGTACAGCTTACCTGTGAGGCACAATGGTCATCTGACAGCAGGTCCCTTCAAATCCTTCCTACAGCCTCTTTCTGACTGTACAAATAAATTGAAATTTCTTTTTAAAAAGTGGCATTGGTAATATTTTTCTCTGTTCTTTGAAGAGCCAGAATAATAAAAGACACAAAATGTGAGGAGTCTATTGGTTGGGCCACCTATTTGTTCATTCTCTCATCAATAAATACTGAGCTCTCTTATGCATAAGGTAGTTGGAAATAAAAAGATGGAAAAGACACAAACCCAATCAGAG
>PVJN01011640.1:0-53491 GCA_004026805.1 Lasiurus borealis
TTTTTTTATGTACTACTTTCCTTAGAGATAGCGTGCTGAGGTTTGGGTGATAGTGAGCTCAGCTCCTGGTAGTGGCAGGACTGTTAGGCAAGTGTCTGCAGTCTTGTAGCAAAGAAAGGATTAAACAGCTGTTGCTCCCGGGCAAACTGGTGGGGGAGGGGGAGGGGTTACAGAGGAAGGCAGGCAGTTTGCCAGGGCTGTGAGGAAAGTGTTCCTTAAAGCCCTATCTTAGTGAAATCGTTATAAGTATTAGCAAAACAAATATAATTGCAGAAGTGTGCTATAATTTAGAGATTTATTTACAGGCCAGACTTCCCTGTCCCAGAGTTGATATTGGGGAAGAAAATCAATCTCTCTTTTTAAAGTTTAAGGGTCAGAAAAATCTGAGAGGAATCCATAGGCAGCAAAATACCAGACATATGTCGTAGCAATACAGATCCATTATACTGGAAACTAAGGAGAAAATAAACAAATGGGACTACATCAAAATAAAAAGCTTCTGTGCAGCAAAAGAAACCATCAACGAGACAAGGAAGTCCACTGCATATTTGCCAATATTATCACCAATAAAGGTTTAATCTCCAAATTTTATAGGGAACTCATACAACTACAAAAGGAAGATAAACAATCCAATCAAAAAATGGGCAAAAGACCTAGACATTGTCCATGCACCCCTATGTTCATAGCAGTACAGTTTATAATAGCTAAGATTTGGAAACAGCCTAAATGACCATGAGTGGATTAGAAAACTATGGCATATCTAAACAATGGAATATTATGCTGTGGTAAAAGAGAAAGACCCTCTTACTATTTTAAACAGCAGGGATGGACCTGGAGAGAATTATGCTTAGCAAAATAAGCCAGTCGGAGAAAGACAGATTTCATATGATCTCACTCGTTTGTTTAATATAATGAACATAAACGAATGAACATAAATAGATCCAGGGAGAAACCATGATGGCGGCATAGGTAAACACCTAAACTGCTGCCTCGCACAACAATTTCAAAACTACAACTAAAAGACAAAATGGACATCATCCAGAACCACAGGAAGGCTGGCTGAATGGAAATTCTACAGCTAGAAGGAAAGAGAAAAGCACACTGAGACTCACAGGAGCTGTGGAAGGCAGAGGTACAGAGCCATGCGTGGAGAGGGCTGGCAACTGAGTACACAGCTGGCTTTCTCAATCGGGAAGGAGACCAAACCTTCTGGCTGCTCTGAACTCCAGTTCCAGGTGAGACGCTGGGGACCCAGACTCATACAGGTTCCAGAGCACAAGGGGACCAGAAAGGCAGAGGTCTGGAGGCACCCACACATCAGACAGAAAGGGCTACAGTGATTACTGAGAGACACTTGAGACCCAGGGGCCATGTAGGGTGGGGCTGACTGGAACCCAAGGCTGTCTCTGCTCAGCCCTGAGACTCCACTCCATCCAAGCCCAACAGAGAGGCTTTTGCAGTTTTGCAAGTCTTGCATCGTAAGGCTGAATCCAACACAGAAGTTCTCCCAGCATAGTGAAAATGACAAAGGAAGAGATCACAAACAAAAGAAATGGAGGAAAACAAATGACTGGATATAGAGTTCAAAACCACAGTTATAAGGTTTTTCAAGAATTTCCTAGAAAAGATGGATAAATTTAGTGAGACCCAAGAGGAAATGAAGGAAAGCAGGAGAGGATGTGAAGGGGACAAGAAATCAACCAAAGGACTCGTATGCATGCATATAAGCATAACCAATGGATGCAAGACAGTAGGGGGGTGAGGGTATGTGCTGGAGATGGCAGTGGCCAGGGAGAGGTTAATAGGGGGAAAAGGAGACATAGATAATACATTAAACAATATAGAATTTAAATTTAAATAAATAAATAAATAAAGTTAGAGGATCACATTTTCTTAATTATTTAAGAGACAAATTTTGTGGTTTCTATTTTAAAGAGAAGAAATTATAGGAGAGAATGATGCCATGGTTAAGAAAGGAGCAGTAGGTTTGGGACTGAATGATCAGCTCGATCAGAGAGGTTCAGCAGGAAGGAACTACACGGAGGAAAGTTTAGAAGGAAGAAGAAGAATTTGCTAAGTGGTGCAGTCCTGGCAGAGAGAAGGGTGACTGCAGAGGAGGAAGGCCTGGATGTCGGGCACCTCTGAACATGTCCCATTGTGGTGACAGAAATTGTGTAAGTCCCTGAGAATATTAAGATCTAAAGTCTTATTCCAGGCCAGTGTGAATCATTGTCTAATTTATATTGTGGCTAAGGCACTTTGGCCAGACCTCCATGGAAAGGAAGGAAGAGACACCCCAGAGGGGCGGTTTGGGGAGGAGGGGAGGAGGAAGAGAGACAGAAAAGAATTCCCTACAGTGTAAATTAGAAAGAGGGGGTATGCAACAAAGGGAACCCCAGGAAGCTAGACTTAGAGGGAGGACGTCACCTGTCTAGTCAGGCTCCAGAGGGGAGGACAGTCTAACCCACATGGTGGGCATCCCTGCTACAAGGAAGACTACGACTACGAGACCTGTTTCCCGGCCGAGGCAGGACCGGAGAGGATTTCTGAGAAGGTAAATCAGAAATGCAATTGGGTGATCCAATTGTCACTTACAGGAGATGAAATGAGCCAGTGTTGAGTATAGGATCAGCAATGGGAAGGAGAGGTCCCCAATCCAGCATCTTCCTTGGGTGGTTCTGAAGGACCCTAATGAAGGGAGCCTAATCAAGGCCAGCAATCAGGTCACCTGAGTAGGATTCGGATGTAAACCCAAGTCAAGCTGCCATTGCCTACTGCTCTACTGCTCTCCTATCAGCACACTCGGGGTGACCAAAGATGGGGCACTGGCTCCCGTGCCCCGTGGAACCCTCCTGGGTTTCAGCACCAAATGTTAGAGTGGCTGAAGGAAGGACACAAAGGCCAAAAGGGGTAAAGAATTATAAATGTACTAGTGACCAGGTGCACGAAATTCGTTCACATTAAAAGAGGATTAATTAGAGGAAATAATTTAATACTGCTATTTGCCCTTTCTCTATAATAGAAGTATCAGAGATGAAAGAAAATTAGTAAAATGTATATGATAACCTTCCTCTTGTCAGAGTCTGGGGCTCACCATAGGACCCAGAGTTAAGTCCCCGCTCACCCAAATGCACCTCAAAATCACGTGAGACCCAGCTGCCTCTCATTCCTACATTGGGCTAGATCCAGACCCGGCCAGTACCAACCTTGTCAAGCCCTGCCAGGAAGGAGGCATAGCCTCAGGTCCCTGGCCCGGCACCAGGATGAGGGGTGTGACCTGAGGTCCCCAGCCCAGACCAGGGTGGGAGGCATGACTTGAGGTCCTCCATCAAGCCCCGCCAGGTGGGGGACATGGCCTGAGATCCTCCATCAAGCCCCACCAGGTGGGGGGGCGCAGCCTCAGGTTCCCGGCCAAACACCGAGAAGGGGTTATGGGATACCCTGTCAAGCCTGCTGGGCGGGGACATGGCCTGAATTCCCCCAACCCAGCACTGGGGGTGCACCTTGACATCCCCCATCAAGCCCTGCTGGGATAGGGGCACGACCTGAGGTTCCCTGTCAAGCTCAGCCAGGCAGGGGGGTGCAGCCTAAGGTCCCCTGTCAAGCCCCGCTGGGTGGGGGATGCGGTCTGAGATCCCCAGGCCTGATGCCGGGGTGTGGTGCATGGCCTGAAGTTCCCTGTCAAGCCCCACCTGGTGGGGAGCACAGCCTGAGGCCCCCAGCCTGGCGCTGAGGCAGGGGGAGCAGCCTGATGTCCCCTAGCCCAGCACCAGGATGGGTGCCCCATCAAGCCCCACCAGGCAGGGGGCGTGGCCTCAGGTCCCCCAGCTTGACACCAGGGTGAGAGGAGGGAGGGGTTCAGCCTGTCAAGTCCTGCTGGGTGGTGGACATGGCCTGAGGTCCCCTGTTAAGCCCCATGGGGGTAGAGGGGGGCGTAGCCTCATGTCCCTGATGATTAAGGCTCCTTATGGAAACTTAGCCTCAGCTGTGGGTGCATCCATCTTTGTGATGGAATGATTGTCAATTAGCATATTCCCTCTTTATTAGATAGGATTGTTGCATCTGCCAGCAGAAGGGCTGAGGCCAAATGGCATCATCGGAGCAGAGTAGAAGGAGCAGGATATTTATGTCTCTTGTAAGGGTCAGTCAGTAACCCGTGGGACCAGGTGCAGGTGGGGCCAGGTGTAGGCGGTCCACTGGAAACTGGATGAGGCAGGTTTACTGGAAGCCAAAGGCTGTTAATCATGAGAACTATACCGAGAATAACAGGACAATTGCCCGGAAGGGCCACAGCCCCCAAGCAGAGCACGTAGGAGCACACAAAATGTGCCTGACAGTCAGCCATGCAGAAAACAAACAAACAAAAAAAAAAAAACACGCCTGCTCTCCTCTTTGGTCCTAATTCCAAATTCCAGGGAAGGAACTCATCGCCCTGCTGGAGTCAGGTGTCCACACTTACCCAATTTGCTACATTCGGATAGTCAGGGCTACGAGGTTTAAGGGAGGAGGCTGTGATTTTTTTTTTTTTAATTTTTCAAGTACAGTTGATGTTCAGTATTATATTAGTTTGAGATGTACAAAAGGCTATGTGGTTTACACACAATTAGTGGGGACCCTGAAAGGGGGCAAAAGAGAAAGGAGAACCATGGTGAGCTGAGATGACAGCCCAAAAGGTGACTTGAACACAGGCATTTTGTCGAATGGCAGGGGTAGAGGTTTTTAAAACAGAGGAAAGGAGGGAGGGATGAACCAAATACCCTCGGAGGGCTGCCCCATGGAGACAGGAGTCAAACCAGAAGGGTATCTACCAGCGCCCACTCAGGCTTTTTTACACTGGCTCCCCCAGTTTCACTCCTGCTTCTAATAAGAGCAGCCCTGGTCTAAGTCCCTTCTCTCTCTTAATTATTAAATTCTTACAGCAACCTGCCGTTGGCTGCATTCTCTGCATGGAGAAACTGGTGCCCGGAGAAGTGAAGACCTGGCCCGAACTTACAGAAAGTAAACAGACGGTGGAGTCAGCCCTGGACCTGGGTCCTAACCACTGCATCCGGGTTCCTCACCACCACGCCACACTACCTCGATTGATGATGGTCTTACCTCTGTTTTAAGCACAAGGAACCTGAGGCATAAGGACAGTGTGTCCTGGCACAAAGAAGTTCACACTTACAGGGAGGAGCTAGCCCTAACCGGTTTGGCTCAGTGAGGGATTGAGCATCAGCCTGCGGACTGAAAGGCCTCGATTCGATTCCGGTCAAGGGCACAGGCTCAGGTTGCGGCTTGATTCCCAGGAGGGGCCCTGCAGGAGGCAGCCAGTCAATGATTCTCTCTCACCATTGATGTTTCTCTCTCTCCCTTCCTCTCTGAAATCAATAAAAACATATTTTTAAAAAATAAATAAAAAAGGGAAGAGCTAGGAGGAAAGCGTTCTTAAACACAAGCCTTGCATGCAGCCCCCACCTTTGGAGAACATTCAGTTATAGTGGCGTGGGGTCCAGCCATTTAATCTAAACCCTACCTTACCATATATCTTTTTTTAAAATATACTTTATTGATTTTTTACAGAGAGGAAGGGAGAGGAACAGAAAGTCAGAAACATCGATGAGAGAGAGACATCGATCAGCCGCCTCCTGCACGCCCCACAGTGGAGATGTGCCCGCAACCAAGGTACATGCCCCCAACCGGAATCGAACCCGGGACGTTTCAGCCCGCAAGCCGACGCTCTATCCACTGAGCCACACCGGTCTCGGCACCTTACCATATAGTTTAAGAACGAGGGCCAGGGACGCACACACCGGTGGTGTGAGCTCGGCAGCTCCTTATCCTCCCGCCTCCCTGTGGGGGAAATGCCTGCGTCCTTTACCTGCTTTGTAAGCACCGAACAGACTGCCCCGAACGCCCCTGCTGCTCACGGGTCAGCTGAGTGACAGTCCCCCCTTATTCGAAGCGCATTTGTTCAAAGACACCTCCCCCCAGCCCCCACCCCCAGCAGATGCTTGAAACCAAGAATACGTAGAACCGGGCCACGTGTTTTTCCGTACAAACATACCTGTGATACAGTTTAATTTACCAATTAGACACAGTAAGCGACAATGCGCAATAACTAACAAAAAAGGGGGAACAATTAGAACAATATACTGCAATAAACGTTCTGTGCCTGTGGTCTCTCTCTCTCAAAACACCTTATTGCGCTGCACTCACCCTGCTGCTGCTGCTGCTGGTGACGTGAGATGACAGGATGCCGGCGTGATGGAATGGAGTGGCGAATGACGTAGTGTCGTGACGTAGTGTCGTGACGTAGCGTGAGGGGACAACGAGGGTGCAGGGAGCACCAGCAGCAGCTCCCCAGCAGCCCCCCCTGAGGACGGAGATGGCGACTGGGTGAGAGGGAGCATCCACAGCAGGACCACGTGAGAGGCGGGGCGATTCAAGGAGATTGCGTGAGATTTCATCAGCCACTTAGAACAGTGCGCAGTTTAAAACGTGTGAATTGTTTATTTCTGGGGTTTTCCGGGTAGTATTTCTGGACCACAGTCAGTTGACCTTATGTGACCTCTCTCTCTCCTTAGAACAGCGGTTCTCAACCTGTGGGTGGCAACCCCTTTGGGGGTCAAACGACCCTTTCACGGGGGTTGCCTAAGACCATCAGAAAACACCTATTTCCCATGGTCTTAGGAACCAACACACCGCTCCTCCGTGTAGCAAAGTGTAGCAATGTAATTTACTGTTGTCATATGAAGACTGTTACCCATGCTACACCATGATTCAAGACAGAATTTCATTTATTTGTAGTTAGAAATAAATATTTCCCAATATATAATTACATATTGTTTTTGTGATTAACCACTATGCTTTAATTATGTTCAATTTGTAACAATAAAATACATCCTGCATATCAGATATTTACATTACAGTTCATAACAGTAGCAAGATTACAGTTTGAAGTAGCAACAGAAAGAATTTTATGGTTGGGGGTCACCACCACATGAGGAGCTGTCTTAAAGGATCGCAGCATTAGGAAGGTTGAGAACCGCTGCCTTAGAAGATGAAGCCCTAGAGCGGGAAGAGGTGCCCGGGGTAGAGCGGGAAGAGGCGATGGTGGAGGCCGGCGGGCTGCCGGGGAGGTGGGGGCGCTGGGGGAGGCAGCCCCAGCTCTGGCAGCCCTGGTCCCAGCCTGGGAGCAGCTCTCGGGTGCTCTCGCTCCAGCCACCCAGCCTTCACCAGTGGAGCAGAAACTAGCTCTCTCCTCCCAGCCCTGTTCCAAAGACAGACTTGTGAGCACAGCCAGTGTTATTGACGGGTAACATGCAAGGTTTGGGGTGATGTCGTATGTAGCCATCTCCCTGAAACAGATGCAAAGCAATTGTCCGAATAAGCTGTAGAATCCTGAGAACTGAGTCAGTTGGGCTGGGCTGCCAAGATAAAAACGTGTATATACCGCTATCATATCACTATGGAAGGGTATGCGTCCGTGTCACTCACTCCTCTAGCCGTCCCACCATTACTGACACGGTGTCTGCACTGCATGCTGGGGAGTCGGTGGCAAAGACAGAAGTGGCCTCTGTCTTCATGGAGTTTTCAGGCCCCTGCAGTGAGTGTCACAAAAGGGAAAGCCCGGGGGATGTTTGTCACCTGGTAACTCACATATCTTTCTGGAACTTTCTTAAAGATGATGAATTGGTAAGTCTTTTAGATTCTGGCAATGTCCCAAATATTTGGGGGCGGGGTGGGGGGAGGGGAAGTTATCAATTTACAAGCTCAGCCAATGCGGGCTTCCTGGGTTACTCGGGTTTAAGGTGGCTGCTTTCAGCTGTGGCTGTCAGCTGTCCTTTCTGCGGAGCGAACGTGGACAAGATGCTGCTTGTATGCTTTCCCTGCGCCCACTCTGAAATTATTTATAATGCCGAAACTAGGAGATCATCGGATCCAAGAAACACTGCTCTGCGGAGTGCCAGAGTTTAGTTGCCAATCGAAATTAACTCAGAAGATCTATATTAGAAGCTAAAAGCTTTCTCATCAGGCTGCTGATAATGAAGTTTGCTAACCATTCTGCTGAATAAAGTCGAATTATGAAAACTGATTCAGTCTAATTAGCCAAGGGTCGGGGTTTTTCCACTATTCTCAAAATGTAGCCACTGAAGCGGCTTCGGAACTCGCTGTCCGGAATTTAAATTGCCTATTGCCGGGGCTCGGTGACTGCTCGGGGAGTGAACAGAAGTGCCTGAAATCTCCGGACTGTGTGATTACAGGTGCCCGTCTGACGTTTGCTCGGTCATGTGCTACTGCGCAGCGAAAACAAATGGTGGCACATAAAAGGCTGACTGAGGCAGGTTTGGCCTGCGGGCAGAGTGCCAGTCTGTTAGAAGGAAGTGCCGGGCAGAGTGGGGAAAAGAATCAACAGAAAGGACACAGGCCTCCAAGCTGCATACCCACTAGGAGCTTATGGTCTAGCGGGGGAGAAAGACAAGTAAGTGGTCATCAGTAATGCAGTGGGTGAGAGCTGTGTTGTGAGGGGGCTGGGGAGGGTAGGGGTTGCTCAGGGTGCTATGGGATCAGGGGAAGCTAACCTGAGGCAGATTAGAAAGAGAGAGAGATTCACTTGTATGAGGATCTCTATCAGATAAATGAGAGAATCAGTTCTTCTCTGGTGTTAGGTCAGGAAGGAAAAGAATATGGAGTTCCTGTTTTTCTCATGTTTTTGTTTTTGTCTTCCAAAGACCAATCGGTAGCTGCCTATAGGGGAGGGCAGTTAGGAGTAACCAGGCCCACAAAGGAGGGCAGTTAGGGGCAAACAGGCTGGCAGGGGAGCAGTTAGGCATCGATCAAGATGACAGCTGTGTAGGAGTCCCCTTCCATGGCATTGAATCCACTTCACTGGTGTTGTGGATTCAAGGGCACAAGGGTGAGTCAGATATAAGCTAAGAAATAGCAGAGACTCAGAATGTTAAAACAAAACCAAAACAATTCAAAATGGTTGGAAGATTGAGAGATCAAATGATGGGAGAGGAGGCCAGACAGGTAAGGAAAAGTGTCTGCCTGGTCATGGAGAGAGAGCCTTATAAGCCATGTTTTAAATATTTTATTGTTTTCCCATTGCCATTTAACCTCTCTGATTATAAGCCACTTTAAAGAGGTTCAAGTTTCTATTTCTTAGATTTCATTTCTAACACAAAACAGACACGTTCAGCTAGCACCTCAAAATTGAAAAAAGAGAGAGAGATTTACTTGTATAAGGACCTCTATCAGATAAATGAGAGAATCAGTTCTTCTCTGGTCTTAGGTCAGGAAGGAAAAGAACATGGAGTTCCCATTCTCATGCTCATGTTTTTGTCTTCCAAAGACCAATTGGTAGCTGCCTACTGGTTACCTGCTCAACCCTGACCTCTCTGTGCCCAGCAGATTAGAGAGAAAGGCCACAGAATAAAGTCTGAAAGCTGGGAAAATATCAGACCCCAGTCTCAAGTGAAAATTTTCCAGCAAAAAGGGGTGAGAATTACTGTTTCTCACAAGCACAAAAGTAAATATTGACAGTTTGGAAATGGCAAAGATTGTCTTTTGAATGTAAGAAAGAGTTCTTCCTGTGAAGTCTATTTGGGGTCTCAAAAGAACAAAACATCCTATCTAATAAAAGAGTAATATGCAAATTGACTATCTCCGCTACACCCACAAGCCATGCCCACCAGCCAGTCAGGTGTGAATATGCAAATTAACCCAAACAAGATGGCTACAGCCATAGAGAGAGCAGGAGGAAGGCTTGGGTTGCCCCCGGCGATGGAGGAAGCCAAACTTTCCACACACCCTGGCCGGCCCAGGCCTCCACTTAAGGCAACACAGTTTCAATGGTTGCTGCCACAAAGTGGGCAGAAGGCTTGGCTCCACTCCAGGCTACAAAGTTTCAATTGTAAAAGATAAATAAATCCCAGATACCAGGGCCTCCCCTTGGGTTGCCGCAGGGGGGTAGGGGAGGAGGGGGAGGAGAGGCCTGGCCAGTCTGCAAATCACCACAGGCCCCTAGCCCAGGCCATCCCATGCCCCAAGGAAACCCCTACCCTGATCCGGGACACCCTTCAGGGCACACCAGCTGGTCTCCACCTGAGCACCAGGCCTCTATCCTATCTAATGAAAGAGTAATATGCAGATTGACCATCACTCCAAAACACAAGACGACTTCCCCATGTGATCAAAAGATCCTGCCCCCATGTGGACACAAGATGGCCACCACAAGATGGGCCAAACTGTGTTCATTATGCTCTTTTAGTCACACTAATACCGGAGAGATCAATCAAGCAAGCAGATTTCTTTTGGGGCCTTTGGTTGTCTTGTTTTTCTAAGTGCCTATTCTCATTTGTCTGCATCATGGTTTTAAGCTCACACACACACACTTTCTAACACACATACACATTTATACACACACATATTCACAAAGGCACATGCCTGGACACAAAGTCACTATCTACATGGGTGTCAAAACACTCTATGAGTTCATAGATGAAAACCAGCCAGATTGCTTAAACCGGCTTTCCACAGTCTCAACAATCAGGTTGTAGAATACATTTTTTCACTTATTTACCAGTTCACTTGGGAAAACTGTACACGTAGCTTTAAAGAGACCCTTCTCAGAATAGATGGTCCACTTGTATCCCAAAAGTAACAGCTAGGAACCAATTAGGGCCATTCTCTTCAATTGGGCTTATTACTGGCGCTAATCTGTGAAGAGAAGAGTCCAATTGTGAGGAGGGTTAGCCACCCTGAATAACACACCCTGAAGCTTTATTAGGCTTCTGCCAACACCTTCCGGCTGCCTTAATTGCTTCTTCAGGGCTCGTTTCACACAGAGAATGGAGTCATTTCCAGTGCTCCGGTCTCGCTCTCTCAGCATCAGGTGTGGAAGGGGTGGAGGAGCACAGAAAACTGGAGTCATTCTACTAAATCCGTCAGGGAGCTATTGTGAAGTAACTTACACGGCGTTACACAGCGAAAAGCAACAGAAAGAGAGTGTGGGCCCCAGATCCGTCTCACGGTCTGCCACGTTCCTGGCACATCACACACTGAGTCTTCAGCAAATATTGTGCCGATCTTCCTGTACCCTGGCCCCTTTCCAAGCGGCCATCGTGAAGTCTAATCCCCACCACACACACAAACGTTCATGCCAGCTAGGATTTACAGGGCGCTGGCTGTGTGGCTGGGCCTGTGTTAAATGTCTCCCATGCATTATTGACGCGGAAAATCTTTTCCTGAGATAGGAGCGGCCAGGCTGAGGTCTGAGGAGTCATTAGCAAAACCTGAGCCTGAATGTATGCCACCAGGCTGAGCTCCTGGTCTTTCTATCCCACCACATTGTCTCTGGGGCATGTCCCCATCTTCCCTGCCGCGGCGAATGTCAGTGAGTGGAGTACAATATTGATTTTGTCCTGTAAACAGAGCAGGCCAGCGAGAGAGGGAAGACAGCAAAAGAACAAGGAACCCTTAGCCAAGGGAAGAAAGGACTTTTCTATAAACAATGCTCTCTAACATGCTGCTTTCAAAGAATTTCATTATAGCAGCAAGGACTCTATGAAATACATTTGTGTTGGAAAGCACAACAAGGCATCAACATTTCTTCTGTGTTTTCTTTTTTTTTTAATCCTCACCCGAGGCTATTTTTCCATTGATTTCTAGAAAGAGAGGGAGAAAGACATCTCATATCAATTGGCTGTCTCCTGCACATACCCCAACCAGGGCCCAGGCCAGGAAGGAGCCTGCAACTGAGGTATGTACCCTAGACAGTAATCGAACCCAGAACCTTTCAGTTCACAGGCCTACACTCTATCCACTGAGCCAAACCGGCTTAGGGCTCTTCTGTGCTTTATATGTCCTAGGTGTGTCCTTGGTAGAAACTGTCCCTTCCAGCATAAAACTAACTCTAATCCTAAAAGATATATAAGAAAAGATGGATCCAGAGTGGATAATCATAGCGTCACTCTCACTCCTTTAACCACCATCCAAAAACATCTTAGAAAATTAGGCTAGATGTTTCTCAAGAGATTTGCTCACAAGAGGTTCATTATGTTTTGAATGAGGCTGGAGTAAAAATCCTCCTGTGAAATGTTAATGTGATTTCCTGTCTCAAGATCTCCAGAGCAGAGCGCTGACTCAGGCGCACCCCTTTGCAGAATCAGAGAGGGGTGTGGGGTGCAGGGAGAAAAGACTTTTTATACAGATTCCAATCAAGAAGCAAGAGACGATTCCAACCGGATCTTGACTTTTTTTCTTTTCTTTTTCTCAGCCAGTCAAACCACCCAAGAGATTGCTGAAATCCTTCTACGGCTAAAAAAAAACACTAAAGATTTGAAAGGAAAGACTCTAAACTCTTCATTTTCAGCTTTGTAAAAAGAATTTTGTTTTCCCTGAAGTGAAGCGGAGAAGCAGGCCGATGCCAGCAAACAGTGGTAAACAACATTGAAAGAAACCAAAGGGGCAATGAGTGTGGAAGAATCTTTGTTCTCCTTTGAAAGTGACAAAAAATCCCGCAGTTGTCAGTATGTCTCCAGCCTGCAGCCCAGAACAATGGAGAAGAGATCTCGTGGCTGAAATTAATACTCAGAATATCCCTCGGAGGACAGTGTGTACTTTCCAGGGAAGCTGATGCTGAGCTTGAGAAGAATCAGAGTCCAATGTAACCACGCTGGTCAACAACAGTGCTGGATTTGACTCTGCTGCATTCAGTGCTGAGGGCCTGAGCTTGTAAAATGTGAAGAATTGAGTCCTGGCTGGTTTTGCCCAGTGGTTAGAGTTTCAACCCTTCAATCCGAGGATTTGATTCCCGACTCCAGTCGGGGCGCATGAAGGAGGAGGCAATCAAGTGATGTGTCTCTCTCATCTCGATGTTTCTCGCCCCTGCCCCCCACCCCCACCCCAATTCTCTCCCTTCCACTCTGTCTGGAAATCAATTGGAAAAATATCCTCAGATGAGGATTTTAAAAAAGTGAAGAGTTGAGGAGAAGGGTTAATTTCTCTAACAAGAAGAGCCTGTTTCTGTTCTCTTGATTGTTAATACCCTTTTCTCCCTCTGTCCCCACACTCCCCTCAAATCAATAAAAAATAAAATAAAATACAGAGGGAGCAACAGTCCAACTCCACCACCTACTAGCGATTACCTTGAGAAATGCACCAAATCTCTCCAGGTCTATTTCTTCTTTGGTGCTCAGAGGCCGTACACAGGAAGTGCCTCGCACTGTGCCTGGCATGTAGTTCCCAGTCATGTGACTTGTGCCCTGTGACAGCTAGTTGAGGCTATTTCTGACCAAAGAAATGCTCACGGAGACAGAGCAAGAACCGCAGACAGAGCAAGGAGCAGGCCTAATTGGACTTAGTGTCACCACGCCTTGCACAGTGTCAATCCCATGAGAGTGTTCAATGAGCTGAGTGAGTCATGAATGAATGTCGTCAGTAAGAGGGTAGTCACCTGGCATTACTACGCCTCAGCATGAAGCCAGCCTCACCTCCCTTGTAAGCTTTTCCTTGCCCTGTCCCTCTGGACGCAGCTGAACACATCTCCCCCTTTATTGGCTGAAATTATAGGATGTACCTCAACCGGGAGACCAGGGTTCAAAGTCTGGTTCTATAGCTAGCTGTGTGTCTTCGGACCAAGACATTGGCAACAACATTACCATTATTCTATTTACTATCAGAAGAGTCTCCAGGGAGGGAGGGGTGAGAGCTTGTCAGCAAGCCCCTTGTTCAGATGAGGAAACTGAGGCCCAGAGAGGTAAAACGATTTTGTCCAAATCCCCTCTTCCCAGCAGGGGCAGAGAGGGGAAGGACCTAGGCAGCCCTTCTGGCTCTGAGGGTCTCAGACTGCAACCCCTCCCTCTGACCGCTGCCAGATTGCAAATGGGTTCTCCTTAGTACCGTCCTTTATCCGCTCCATCCTGCAGAGTTGCCCTCCTCACAGCCCGCAGTGCCAGGCTGCGCTACGGATTTCCGGCAGCAGAGGGAGCTGCTGAGCCAAACCAGGCTTTCTCCTTATAAGGAAGAGAAGGGTGCTCGCCCGCAGAGCTGCGGCTGGAGTTCCTCGTTCCATCTGCAGTTCCGCGAAGACGCTTGGGTCGCCGTGATGCCAAGTGCTCTGAGGACAGTACCAAACAGAATCCGTGAGGAACATGTGCTCTGGTCCCGGCTCTGCCAGTCACAGCTTGTCACCCTAGGGAAGGCCCGTCATCGAAATGTGAGAAGCCTTACTTAGCTCAGGTTCTCAGACCATCAGCATCTCTCCAGCTGCTTGTAAAATACACAATCAGGGGCCCCCATCCCAAACCTCCTGAATCAGTATCTCCGGGGAGTGGAACCTGGAAATCTCTAAGTGCCAGGGCATCCGAATGCACAGGCATGTTTGGGGGCCGTGGAGCTAGATAAAATAGAAGAAGGTCCTTCTTTTTCATTGTAAGATTGCAAACCTGAAACGTGTGGACCTCGGCTGCTTTCATTTCTGCTTGGATCGTTGACTGCCTAGAGAATTGTCTTCAGGACGGTTTGAAGGCAGCGCTGTAGAGTGAAAATGGAACGTGAGCCACAAAGGTGAGGCCCATAATAGATTTTGACATTTTCTAGCAGCCACATAAAAAGAAAGCTAAGAGAAGCAGGTAAAACTGAATTTTAATGGCATATTTAATTTAACCCAATATCATTTCAACTTGTAATCAATACCAACAAAAAAAGAGAGAGATTTTATACTTTCTTCTTTTGTGAGGTGCCTGCTAGCCACATTTCAGATGCTCGGCGGCCACATGTGACCAGTGGTCAGCCAGGTTAGGCAGAGGCGGTAAGCCAATGGGTAGGAGAAAGTGCCATCATCAGTGAGCAGTGTCCACAGTGAGCAGGGGGGCATTAGCGGGGAGGCCCCTGTGCTCTATAGTAGTCATCAATGGCGAGTGGAGGCCAAGTGGACTAATTTCTAGTTCTCTGGAGATCAAAGGACAACACACAGAGGTGGAGGAGGCAGGAAACCCGCACTGGTTAGTGGTTAGAAGCCCTGCAACCAAGTGGAACAAACGTTACACTGAGTCAGAGAAAGATTTAACCAGAAGTGGGTAGGACAGGCCAAGCACCAACGCTTGAGGATATATTTTGGATTCATTCTATGAAAATCACCTTCCTGACTCAGGGCCAATATAATGGGCCTGTTAAAGGACCACTGATTCGTTTACAAGCGTGTGACTGAATCACTGTGGGAGACAGCCAGCTGACACACAGCAAAAAGTGGGGGGAAACGGAAGGATTAAGAAGAACAGGTGGGTAGTTACACAACAGTCACAGAGATGGAACAGATAGAACAAAAAAAAAAAATAGCCAACAATTTGTAATAACTACGTCTGGTGCCAGGTGGGTACTGGATATATCAGGGGGAACACTTTGTAAAGTATGTGATGGTCTAACCCACTGTACGGTACACCTGACACCACCACAAAATAATAGTGAATGTAAACTGTCATCGAAAACTTAAATTTTTTAAAAATTTAAAGGAGTGGGAAAGAGGGTACCTAGGCCATGAGAATATGATGTAAGTAGTAACAATAATAGACCATTTTTTAAATGTATGATTTTTAAAAGCACTTTACTGTCCATTTTTATTTATTCCTTATGACACACGGGACTGGCAGGTAGGATGCGAATACCCGTTTTAGACTGGGGAACTGGGGTTCAGGGAGGTGTGTGTTTGCCTAAGTCCCAGAGCCGGGGAGAGAATGAGCATCGCTTCTCCGCGGGAAGCACTCTGGTCCATAAGGGAATTCAACCTTGGCCTCATTATCCGCCAGCTACTTACCTGATGCAGCTATAAATATCATTAATTCACTTTTCAAAGGCCTTTCCTCGTCTAATAGATTAGGTTTCAGTTAGCTGCCTCCCCGCCTCCTCCTCCCTGTCTGTGTCTGCGCCTCCCCTGCTGTCTCTAATCATGTGTCTCCCCGGAAGGTGTAAATGCCTTTGCCTCCGGCAAGGATGCCTTTTCCACCGCCGCACGTGGAGCCGCCAGCTTGTAACAGGAGCAGCCCTTTCCTCTGCTTTCTGAGTCCAGATAACAACCTGCAGAGTCACTCAGGGAAGACGGGACCGGTTCAAGCAGGATGAGATGGGGCGGTGTGTAACGCAGGTGAACAGTTGAAGCGGAAAGAAGGAGAACTGAAAAGAAAAAGAGGGAAAGGAAATAATAATAATAATAATAATAATAATAATAATAATAATAATAATAATGGCTTTTCTTGTCATTCAGCTTTCAGCTTGTATGTATGCCTTGCTCAGGGAGACCCTTTCTGTCCAGCCCACCTAACGTGTAGCCATCCCATTACTCTCTATCAGGTCTTCAGCCTGTAATTTCTACACAGCACCCATTACTCTCAGATGTTTTCGTTTATTATTACCTGTCCCTACCCCAGGTTGACTATAAGGTCTGTGAAAACACTAACCCTATCTGTCTTAGTCACTGTTCTGTGCATAGATATTATAACCACACCGACCCGAAATAAACAGTAGCTAAATACTAATTTAATGAATGGATGAGAGGTTTGGTTAAGGACTTACCTACTGTTCACAGGTTACATCATTGAATCCTCACGTTAACCCAAGGAATTACTTTTTATCATCTGCATTTTATAGGTTCCTATCATCTAAGTGTGAGGTGCTCAGAGTTTGTCATCTGAATACTATGAAGTCCCCAAGGATTTCCAAATCTCCAGTCCAAAACCCTTTTCTCAACAAAACTTTCTCACTCATTCCAGCTGCCTTTCTCCTAGGAAACCTCTTTTGGATTCCACTCATTGCAGCATTCTTTACAATAGCCAAGATACGGAGGCAACCCAAATGTCCACTGACAGAAACGTGGATAAGGGTACATATGTAAATGCAATATTTCTCGGCCACTAAAAGGAATGAAATCTTACCATTGGCAACAACACGGGTGGACCTAGTGGGTATTTTGCAAAGTGAAATAAGAAAAATAGAGAAAGAGAAATACCATTTGACTTAATTTATGTGTGGAATCTAAAAAACAAACAAACAACAAAACAAATGAACAAATAGAGCAGAAACAAACGCATAGATACAGAGAACAAACTGATGGCTGCCAGAAGGGCAGGAGATTGGGGGGCTGGGTGAAAAAGATGAGGGATAAAAAAGTACCAATCACCAGTTATAAACATAGACACCCGAATGTAAAGTACAGCATAGGGGATATAATCAATAATATGGTAATAACTATGTCCAGTGCCAGCTGGGTACTGGCCTTTATAGGGGAATCACTTCATAAGTTACATAAATGTCCAGTCTCTAAGTTGTAAACTAATATAATATTAAATGTCACTGTAATTGAAAATTTTTAATTTTTTTTCTTCTATTTTACTAAAAGAGTACAGATAACATACATTTTCCTTTGCCCTGTTTGTATTTCCAGAATTGTGATATGTATTGCTTGTGAAGTATTTTTATTTTTTCTCAAATATAACTTTATATTTGATTATTAGAACAAAGTTAAATAATAAAGACATTTAAAAGGCAAAAAATCTGCCTGGCCAGAGTGGCTCAGTAAATGAACCAGTATTTTTTTTTTTTTAGATAAATTCTTAGAAGTGAAAATTGCTACGTCAAAGCATATACATATTTCAAGTGTTTATGGAGAATACAAATTGTCCTCCAATGGTTGTGCCAATTGACCCCCTTTTCTGTCTGGTTTCCTTATTAACACTGAATATCACTTACCAATGTGATAAAGGAAATAGTACCCTTCTTTATTTTGCCTATCTGTGCTATTTAAATGATTGGATCCTTTCAATCTTTTATACGTGTAAGACAGTGGTCAGCAAACTGCGGCTCGCAAGCCACATATGGCTCTTTGGCCCCTTGAGTGTTACTCTTCAGCCCCTTGAGTGTGGCTCTTTCACAAAATACCACATGTGGGCAAGCATGTACAGTGTGATTGAAACTTTGTGGCCCATGCGCAGAAGTCGGTTTTCGGCTCTCAAAAGAAATTTCAATTTGTACTGTTGATATTTGGTTCTGTTGACCAATGAGTTTACCAACCACTGGTGTAAGGAAGGGGTCTCTGAGTTGCCTGTTCACAGATTCTTTGTCCTTTATCTGCAGAACTGTTTGTCTTTTTCTTGTTGATTTTTAGTAGCTCTTTGTCTTTTAAGTAAATATTCGCAAATATTTTCACTCAGCCTATAGTTTAGCTTTAAATTAGGTTGTGGTGTCTGGCTTTTGCTCTCTTTTGTTTTGGTCAGGATCATGTCAACTTATTTTATAAAAAAATAGTTTAGCCCTCGCTCATTGGTTACAGCATCGGGCCCATGGACTGAAGGGTCCCAGGTTTGATTCCAGTCAAGGGCATAAACTTCAGGTGCAGGCTCCAACCCTGACCTTGGTTGGGGCATATGCAGAAGGCAACCCATTGATGTGTCTCTCTCACATCGATGTTTCCTTCACTGTGTCTCTCCCCCTCCCTTCCACTCTCTCTAATAATTAATAGAAAAGTATCCTCAAGTGAGGAATAACACAATCAAAAAAAATGTCATTGTGTGCCAGTGGACCTAGCAACAGTATGACCATCAGGGTAAGAATCCCCCACTTCTAGAAAAACCACAGATGTGTAGATCCTATTGATGACAGGTCAGAAGCAAAGCTGTCCTAAATGAAACAAAGAATTATAGCTATTCTGGTCTAAAAAACCCAACTAACGTTGCATTGGGAAATACACAGAATCCTAATTCTGAATATATAAATTCTCTATGGATGTTTAACCAATATTCACATTGTCTCAGAACTCTGAATGTCTTAGCCCCTATTCAACCAAGGGATACAAAAAACGGGGCACCTACGCTATTATCACCACCGCTGTCCCCTTTTCACCATGGCAGACAGTACTAACCGGTCACTCTTTCCTCCAGACCCCCCAGGTGGTCTAAAAAGCGTTTTCTCTGCCACATTCCAGTGAACTGCTACCAATCAATCAGAATGTGTGTATGAGATAAACCTGCTTTGCCAGCATGCTTCTAGTCCAGACTTCCATTGCTAAAGAAAGGATGAGAGCTCAGGGGGGGGAGTGCGACTTACACCAGAACACGCAGCAAGTCAGGTGCAAAATCAGAGCTCAGAACGAGGTTCCTGCGTCCCAATCCAATGTTCCTTCCACGGCACCCCTGGGTCCTGCCGGTTCCCCCCACCAGGGAAAGCCACTCCTGGGCATTTGGGGAAGACTCAGTGAAATGTAAGTATACAATTGAACCTAACATCTGTGTCTATAATATCTTAAGGCTTAGAACTGGGTTCAGAAGCTGACTAGCTGGGCAACCAACATCTATAAAATGCACTGAAACACTGACAAAAGTAGGAAAGTGGAGAACGTATCTCAGCAAGAGCTTCTATGGAATGGGATGAAATATCAAATACAGTGTGTGTGGTGGGAGTGGGGAACGAGGGTGTCCACAAGGACCAGGCTCTGTACCAATAGAGCAGCGGTTCTCAACCTGTGGGTCGTGACCCCTTTGGGGGGTCGAATGACCCTTTCACAGGGGTCACCTAAGACCATGGGAAAAATGCAGATATTTATATCACGATGCATAACAGTAGCAAAATTTCATGGTTGGGGGTCACCACCACATGAGGAACTGTATGCAAGGGTCTCGGCCTTAGGAAGGTTGAGAACCACTGCAGTAGAGGGACTCTAAGCTGGTGGGCTGATTAAGTTTTGTTTGTTCTGCAGGGATGAGCAATCGAAAATCCTTAGGGACAAGACTAAAGGCTAACAAAAGCTAGCCTCCTTCTCTGTCCTTGCCCCACGCATGCTCCTCTAAACTAATACCGCACAAGTGCTTGCACACTGACAGATGAACCAGCAGGTCATGGTTGATTCCCAGTCAGGGACCATACCCAGGTTGCTGGCTCCAGGCCCAGAAGGGGGTATGCAGGAGGCAGCCGATTAATGATTCTCTCTCTCATCATTGATGTTTCTAACTCTCTCTTTCCCTCTCCCTTCCTCTCTGAAGTCAATAAAAACCTATTTTAGAAAGGATACTGGATGTAAAGGATCACCGTATTATTGTCTGCTTGGAGCACCCAATCATTGATCCTCAGGATGTAATCATGTCTCCAAGTAGCTTTGTTTCTCCCCACCTGCAGCGCTACCCACCCTCCATTGTACCCACTCTACAAAGGCTTCTGTGACGCCTACCTGCCCACACTCAGCTGTTTCTCCTCTGGCTCTTTATGTTCTGCATCCTGATTGGGCCCTGGCAATAGGCCAGCTGTTATCAGCAAGTATCTCTCCATGGAAGGACAACCCGCTCCTTCCCCACCAAGCACAACCTGTGCCTTTTCCTCATTTCTGTGCCAGGCAGCGCCCGGCTGGCACTGCCATTGCTAAATAAATAGATAAATAAATAAATAAATAAATAATCCGTTGATCAAACAGCAAAAAGGTCACCGTGACTTCTGGGATTGCCTTTCAGAGGGTCTGTGTTGATGCGGGAAGCACGGAGTGTCTTTTCGTTTGAGGCTATCTGATGGGTACTGTGCCATCCGTGGGAGGACTCTGCTGGGAGAGGCGTGATGGTGAATCGCCTGCACTGTTTCTGGTTTTGGACCGCCTCTCATTTTATCGTGGGAGCGATTTGTTTCTCTTCGCTCCCATGGCTAAGGCTAGCAGCGGCCTGTGGTGATGCCCAGAATGTACTTTATCTTATCCTCCGACGTGAAGGCTGGGATGAGGGGAAGGAAGGAAAAGTGGGGCAGGAGGAAGAGAAGATGGTTGATGTGGTCGATAATGTGAATTCACGGATAACAGCAAATCTCTGTCTAAGAGTGGTTGTTAACTAGAGGGGGATCCCGTCCCCAAACTAGGTTACCACATTAAATATAGTGCACCCAGTTAAAGGCACACATTCTAAAATCTATTCATCGTTTCTCTGAAATTCTAACTTAAATAGGCATCCAGTATTTTTATCCGCTACATGTGGCAGTACTATCCCAGGCGACATGTGGCAATGTGTGGAGGCATTTAAAAAAAAGTCTCAAGTGACTTTTAAAGAGAGAGGAGGGGAGAGGGAGAGAGAGAGAGAGGAACATCAGTGTGAGAGAGAAACATCGATCAGCTGCTTCCCGTTCGCATCGCAAAAGGAATGGAGCCCATAACCCAGGTAAGTGCCCTGACTGGGAATCCAACTTGCAACCTTTCAGTGCCCAGGACGACACTCACCAAACTGAGCCACACCGGCCAGGGCTGGAGGCATCTTTGATTGTCACAACTTGGGGGGTTATGTAAAGGTAAACTGAGGCATGTTAAAAAATTATAAGAGGTTATCTGAGCAAAAACTGATTCAAATTGGGCAGCGCCAAAGAGGAAGTGCTTAGGGGCACTCCTTCCGCCAGAGCTAGGGGCAAGACCTTCCTAGAAAAGATGCAGAAGCCATGCACGGAAATCATTGGATTGTCCAGAGCACACGTGGTTGCCTTCTTGGAACAGCCTGATTGGTTGTTTGTACTTGGTTGTCCTTTGGTTTTAATTTCTTTTCTTTAATATATTTTATTGATTTTTTTTACAGAGAGGAAGGAAGAGGGATAGAAAGTCAGAAACATGAATGAGAGAGAGACATCGATCAGCCGCCTCCTGCACGCCCCACATTGGAGTTGTGCCCGCAAGCAAAGTACATGCCCCCGACCTGAATCAAACCCGGGACCTTTCAGTCCGCAGGCCGACGCTCTATCCACTGAGCCAAACTGGTCTCTGCTGGTTTTAATTTCTTAACTTTGAGGCATCTACAGGCTTAGGTCTTGGTTTACTTGTGCCGGTTGCTAAGGCATTGGAACCACCTTAGCCTCCTGGCCCCCATCTTGAATTAATTTAACAGCGAGTAGGTAGTGGCCAGGGATGCTGCTAATTTTAGAGCTCAGGACCACCCTCCCACAGCAAAGAAGGACCTGGCCCCAATGTTAACCACTCCGCTGCTGAGAAGCCCTGATGTGGAAGATAAACTTTTATCTCTAAAAAACACCCAGTATGGCTAAAGTCGCACCGAACCAAAACGGTGCACATGTCTACGTGTAAGCCTGTACATTTCCCCCCAGAAAACTGGTTTGCAAAGTTTCTCTCCTTTACATCTACGTTTTTTTTGTTGTTGTTTTTTTAATATTTTTTATTGGCTTTTCACAGAGAGGAAGGGAATGGGATAGAAAGTTAGAAACATCGATGAGAGAGAGACATCGATCAGCCACCTCCTGCAATACCCCCTACTGGGGATGTGCCCGCAACCAAGGTACGTGCCCTTGACCGGAATCGAACTTGGGACCCCCCAGTTCCCAGGCCGATGCTCTATCCACAGAGCCAAACCGGTTTCGGCTACATCTACATTTTTTATAATGGTAATTTCTCCCGAGGGAGATATGACAAAATTCAAATCACATTTGCGGGGGAAATACTCAGAAATATTAAGTGATTTTTCTGCAATCTCACAGAGCCCCGAGGAAAAAAGAATTAAAACTCGCAACTGCCAACCACATTGCTTATTCCAATGAAGCCAGCCTGTCTGCATCGCTCCTGCCCGAAGCTCACCAGGCTCAGAGAGGGTGAGTGCAGGCGCTTTTAGTTTTCAAAAGGAGATCAAAAGTTTTTGCAAATGATTAGCACCCAGAAAGCAACAGCCTCCTTTAACCTTGAGATGCAAATAGCCAGAGACTGTCAAGAGATCTGAAGGGCCGGAGGATTTGATGGAAAATCAAATTCCTGCACTTCCCGGGCAATTAGCTTCCCACGCAAAGTCACTGGAAGGTCCTGCCCGCTCTCCACAGCGGTGGAGCTGTAATAAGACTCGGAGCTTCATAAAGTTGGACTAATTGGCCTGCACCCACCCGGCCGAGTTCATTACTGTTCCCCCCATTTCACAGAACACAGAAGGTGAGTAGGAACCTTTTTACTCCCGCCACCAACTGGCGGCACGGGCCTCTTTAATATCTCCCACGTTGGATTCACTATGCAGAAAGTCCAGTGCGAAGGCTGGGATGGCTCTGCTAATTATTCATCCTAGCAGGAACGAAAGATCTGGAGCTAAGTCAAACCTCTATGCAGGTGCCTCTTAAAATTCCGCGTGGAGGTGAGTCCTGGCCTCAAAAAGGTTTAAAAACAGTTCAGCGCTTTTATCCGATGGTTAAGGAAACCGGGGAGGAAGTTGCTGTCAATTACAGCAAGGACTTTGGAGCATGAGCTGAATTGATTTTGAAAGATCTGATTGCAGAACCGCCTGAGCGGTCGGGGCTGGACGTGCTGTGGAGGTCGCCACCCAGCCGGTGGCCGCCTCCCTTTGGTGATTCTAACGCACCCTGTTGTCACAATGGATTTTCTGCTCGCAGAGGTACAGCTAGCCTCATGGCTTTTGTCGCTGCCCGGACCCTGAGGGCAGCACCCAGACTTCCTCCTTCCGGGGCTGCGTAATGGCTGGGGGGGCTTCCTCTGGGAGCCCCTGCCTGGCTGATGAGGTATATGACAACCCCACCTCCTCCTGGGCTTTCCCGTTGATGTTTCCCTTCCTCTGGCACCGACGTGGGCTGTGTGTTATGCAAGCTGGCAGCCTGCTTTCTCAAATCAGCGGGAGCACACTGGTCCCAGAGACTGGCTCAGGGGCAGGTAGCCAGCCCGAGATGCCGGTGGAGGAATCCTTGCTGGCAGGACAGACTCCCGGCTGAACAGCTCACCCCTGGCCTTCTGGCCCTGTGGCTTCCCACTAACGGTTCATGGAAAGGGCAGGCAGGGCTCATAGCAGGAGGCCCAGGCCCTGCCAAGGTCCCTGCCCCCTCCCTCCTTCACCTCTCTGGGGCGCTGGTACCAGTGAGTGTGGTGGTGAAGAACAGGGTGCAGGTCTGTGCCATTTTCCTAGGTTTGGAACTTGACACAAGTTATTTTTTAACCACAGTTTCCTCATCTGTAAACATGAGATAATGACATTGAGACCACAAACCATCAGCACAGGGTAAGGGCTCCATGAGTATGACCTCGTATGATAGGGGTGGGGATAGTATGGGCTTCCCCTGTCCACCAAGGTCATGGGCAGATTCAAACCTTCAGGCCCACTCTGTGCCATCCACAAAAGGGAAGAAAGGAAAACAAGAAACATCATGAAAAAAAATACAAACTCCAGGTTGCCTCTTTCTCTTGTTTGCCCTCTGTTGCATTCTAGAACCTCCCTCAACCTACCCTGTACTTGCCGGAAACCTACACTACCCCACCGGCCTTTATTCAGACAGCACTCCCACACATTAAAATCCCGCTACCCACGACATCAAAACGCCCACTCTCCCAGCCGCTCCAGTCTCCTTGGCCCTCGCAGTGTACACCACGGACCAGCCCTGGGCATTCGCAGGCCACACAGCGACCTTCAGAGGTGGTCACAGGAGAGCCAGGAAGCCGGGCTGGCCCAAGCACATCTCCCAGAGCCTTCCTCTCCTCCTCAGGGCCTCAGACGCCCAGTGTGACATTTCCAGTTAGGCAACCTCGTCCCCACTTGGGCGACTGCAGACAGGTTCCTTGTTACACGAGAGGCGGAGGGACACCATTTCCCTTACAGTCAGCCTTTCGTTCACAAAGCTGATTAGATTGGCGCATGGAAAAGGGTGCCAACCGAGAGAGCTGGCCAGAGGACAGGGAGTTTTCATGGGATTGGAGGGAGGAAACATTTTCCTGAATGAAAGGCAGGCAGTTCTGCGTACACAGATTATTGGGGGAAGAACAAGGGCTTGATTTCCCGAATTTAACGGGTAAGATGCCCAAGACCATATGTAGGGCAGGGATATCTAGGAAAGTCAGCTTCTCCAATTCCCTTCTTGCAGCCCAAGTCTGCCGCCCCAGACCGGAAGGCAGCAGCTGTCCGGCTGGACATGCATATTCACACACCCACGCTGCAGCAGAGAGAGCCACATGAGTGTTTCACATCTAACTTTTCTGCGTCTGTCCTGAGCTTGGAAACTTTTGTAACCAAATTATGGAGGGCACAACATTTGAGGGGAGGAATCATTACCTTCCTAGGCAATAACCCAATAAACCTTCATTTGCAGGGTCTGTTGGGTAACTGATATATATTTTTAAATATATTTTATTGATTTTTCACAGAGAGGAAGGGAGTGGGATAGAAAGTCAGAAACATCGATGAGAGACAGACATCGATCAGCCGCCTCCTGCACACCCCACACTGGAAATGTGCCTGCAAGCAAGGTACATGCCCCCGACCGGAATCGAACCCAGGACCTTTCAGTCCGCAGGCCGACGCTCTGTCCACTGAGCCAAACTGGTCTCGGCAGGTAACTGATATTTTTAAAAGGGGGGCACGAAAAGGTGATCTACGAGGGGCTTCTGACAGGTTCCTGTGAGGGGTCGGTTTGTGTGGGAAAAGAACCTAAGGATAGGAAGAGCAATATTAAACGCAGACCAGGACAGCACAGACATCCAGAGTACCTCAATATATAGTCATTACTTTAGGTTACCTGAAGCACCTGAAGGATCAAGTATAATTTTTATTGGGTTTTCATAGATGCCATCAACATTTGGCATCAAACTCGCCCAGACCTGCACACCTAGGGATAAAAAGAAAGAGGAGAAAGGATAGGCAGATAGATCAAGATAACAACCCTCTCCTACCAAATCTCAGTGATTTGAGAGATAAAGCTTCATTTTTCACTAGAAACCCAATGCATGAATTTGTGCACCAGTGGGGTCCCTCAGCCTGGCCTGCAGATCAGGCCGAAACTGGCTCTGACATCCCCTGAAGGGTCCTGGGTTGTGAGAGGGCACAGGCCAGGCCCAGAGACTGGGAAGGGGTGTGGGAGGTTGGCCAGCTAGTGAGGGACTGCGGGAGGGCTCCAGGACATGTCTGGTCCATCTTGCTCAGTCCCTATCGGCCAGACCCCAGCAGCAAGCTAACCTACTGGTCAGAGCATCTGCCCCCGGTGGTCAGTGCACATCATAGCAAGCAGTTGAGCGGCCTTAGCATACCATTAGCATATTACACTTTGATTGGTTGAACAGCAGACTGGATGACTGGACACTTAGCATATTAGGCTTTTATCATATAGGATTCCCATCACAGTCCAACGTGGGACATAGTCACTCAGGTTTCATGTCCCTCCAGTAGATTCTCTCTTTGGTCAAGATTGGAAAAGGCGGGAGCACAAAGAAGGCTTTCCTGACCTTAATCAGCTCAGCCCAGAATTGACTCATATCATGTCAAATCACATCCCATTGGTGAGAATTAGTCACATGACCCAGACAATGCCAGGAGCCAGAGAAACATAGTTCAGTGGGTGCAGAAGAGAAAATGGATTGGTGAGCATCTAATATAGCAAGTGACATTACTTTTAGCAGGTAGTCAGTTACACATTTGGTTTCTCCCTTCGTTCAAATGGAAAATAATGCACAATAAATAATATTACAGAAATAAACCTGTGTTCCATGTACTCTCAACTGTAAGCCTACTTTTGCCTGCTTTGTATATAACGCAGGTACAGCTACGGGTTGAGCTCCAATTCACACAAATCAGACACATCGTCTTTCCCTGGATAGCACTTCCTTGCAGGTTTGCTGTCACTTGTTATTTCCTGAGCATGGCAGACATAGCTAATTAATCATGACACTCTTCCTTATAACTCCAATCACAGCTTGACAACCCTCCCCAGTACAGAACTACAGGCAGTTAGGGCCAGTGGATCAGAGTCAACATATAAAACCAAACCTATTTCCATCCCTGATTTTTCCCCAATCCTCACATCTTAGAGACAAGGAGACTGAAAGTTAGGGAAATAGAATAACTTCATGCATTCATTGACAAAGTTATATTTTCCTATAATTTCTAGATATTATGTTAAGCTCAGGCAAGTCTACTTCAAACAAGATTCTGCCTTCAGGAACCTAATGGAGAGTGGGAAGTCAGATGAGAAGGCAGGCGGTTATGGTACAGTGTGACAAGTGCTAAGAAAGAGGCAGGGACAGAATGCTATGGAAGAACATGGCATAGACAGCTAACCATGTCTTGATAAGGGTTAGGCAAATCTTGTTGGAGAAAAAAACCATCTATGCTAGTCATGAAAAATGAATAGACTTTAGCAAAGCAGAGCGGGAGGCTGGGAGAGAAGAACATTTCTGGCAGCCTGTGCAAAGACCAAAAGGTGAAAATGAGGATGACATACGGAAAACGGTAAGAAAATTAGTCTGATTGGAGCCCACAGTGCAGAAAGACGGAACTAAGGGTGTATCGATTAGCTACAGCTGGGTAACAAACCACTCCAAAACTCAGTGGCTTAAAACAATAACAGACTCATCATTGCTCATGAGTCTGTGAGTCAGCTGAGCAGTTCTAGTCTCTGCTAGGCTCACTCACGTTTCAAGAGTCAGCCGAGAGTTGGGCAGGTAGCTCTTGCTTGCATGTCTGGCCACCAGCTAGCGGTAGACCGGTTTAGGATGCCCTGGCTGTGACAGCTGGGCTTTCCTCCAAATAGCCTCTCCTCCTCCAGCAGGCTCGCCTGGCCTTGTCCACATGGCGGTGGCAGGGTTCCAACCGAGAGAGCAGAAGCACTCCAGGCCTCAGAACTGGCACAGCACCCCTTCCATTGCATCCAGCCAGCCAGCCAGCCAGAGCAAGTCACAAGGACAGCCCAGAGTCAAGAAGCAAGGAAACAGACCCCTCCTCCTGATGGGAGAAGCCACACAATCCTTCTGCGAAGCATGTGGATACAGGAAAGAAGAATTTAGACTTTGTTTTTTTTTTAATTAACCTGCCACCAAAGGAGAGCGGTGGCAAGAAGTAAACCTGCAAAGAGAGAAAGGTCCAGGTTGCAAAACATAAAGTCTAGTTTTCCAAACAAGTGTTTGGAGAGGCAATGGAAGAGTGACACAGTCAGATGTGAACTCTAGAAAGATGTTGCTTTAACCCAAAAGATGTGATAAAGGCCTGGATCAGGGCACGGGAGAAAGACTGGGCAAGAGATAACTGCAAGTATTACCTATTGCGATGAAAAAGAGGTTGCATCGTTGTTGAGTAGCCAGCTAAGATTAAGGCTGGATCTTCGACACCCCAATTCGATATTATCACCATTCCTTCCTCGGGGTACAGTATTTTAAAGTCAGTATTTTTCACCCCTCCCCTCTAAGTTTCAGTGTTTCCTCGGCTGCTTTCTGAATCCCTCACCAGGAAACAGGAACACCAAGGCCATTCCAAGAAAGAAATCTCATTCTGATATGAAACCCTGCTTATCACAGCTAACCCTCAGCAATAGAAAGCCTTTAGAGTCAGAGAATCAACGATAGACCCTAATAACCAGCATGTCTACCCGGCGTGGCTTGGAGAATCATTAACCATTGTCAGATAAAGAAATGGCAGCTATTGCTTATCCAATCACTGATGTGAGAAGCAGCTCAGTTGCAAATCAACCTCTGCCTCGAGCAGCATCCACCCTTTTGACTTTCAAGGTTGGACTCGTGTTTGAAACCAGTTTGTTTTTTCTGCCCACAGCGCCTTAATCCTTTGGCAGGTCTCTCCCAGCCAGCAGTCCGCAGGCCTCAGCTCTAGTGAATGAGTTATACAAATATCCTCACCAGTGAATCCCTTGTATGCCGAATAAATATTGCCTATATTTTGTCTGGTCGTTGCAAACACTCCCTCCAAATCTGAGAACATTTATTTTGCAGTTCATGGTGATGAACAGAAACGACTTCTTTTATAGTGGATGTTTGCCCCTAAATTTTGTACACTGACCTTTTCTACCAAGGGGCTCAACACATTTTGTGAATGTTGCTTCATTTAATATTATACCTTTGGAGGTAGGTACAAGTCATCTACCATTACTCTTGGGGGGGGGGGAGGTGTCCAGGGAGGTAGTCGATCTACAAATAGGTCCTCCCTAATTCCACCCATTATTGGTATTGCTTAGCTTTTGCAGCAACTCCCAAAAAGAGGTAGAATCTGTTTCCTCACCTCGAGTCTGGTGTGGTCTCACCACTTGCTTGAACCAATAGAATTTGGCATCAATGACCCAGTAGGCAACTCAGTAGGCCTGCAGCTTCTGAGGTGGCTCTCTTGGACCTGCTGCCATGTTAATGACAGAGGGCCTGCCACACATGCCTGCTGGACGATTAAACAAGAGCATGTGTACTGAGTCCCCAGCACATAGTAGGTGTTCCAGTGGATGTTAGTTAGTTTCCTGTCTCGCTTTCTCTGGTAATCAGTTTCTATCGAGGTAAGACTGGAATTAAAGGAGCGATTGTTGCCCATTTCTTGTTAAGAATAGCAACACAGTTTTTCCCCATCTTCCTCGATCAGAAATGTACTGAGAGCCTGGCGTGACGGTGGACAGCTGAAGTGTCTCAAATATCATTATCATCCGGAGGACAGCAGAGAGCTCTTCAAAAACCCAGGGCCCCTTACTGAGAGGAAGGGTCCGCTTTGTAATCTGTTCTCAGGCAACGAGCACGCAGAGTACTTTGAGTTCCGAATACTAAGTATAGTTCAAAAATCCAGCTCATCGGAAAGCGGATAGGAAAATCACAGGTTTTACAACAAAGCCACTCTTCAGGTTCTCGGAATCACTTGAAAAGACCGATTTTACTGTCTGCCTGCCAGCACGGAGGGTTTTGTCCTACGGCTGCTAACCACGTAGGTCTTCGAGGGTCACCGGGCCTCAGAAGCAGAGAGATTGGGCTGCCGGGGCCGGAAAAACCAGTTCAACTGGTGGAGGGCAGCGCAGCAGGTGGCAACTTGCTCCTTCCTTGGAGTCCTTTTGAAGTTTACCAGGAGAAAGAGGTGTGGCGGGTGAATGGGGGCATAGAGAGGGCGGTGTGACCTTCTCTTGCCAAGACTCTGTGTGTGTGACAGCAGAAGCAGCAGCAGAGGGGACAACAGTCCAAAATCTGGATGGCCATTAATAGAAAAAGATAGGGTGCCTGCTAACATATCCTGACCTCCATCGGGAAACAGAGTAAATCAGGGTCACCATCTTTCTAAGGCTCCCTTCCAAGATTGACACATGCTCTTCTATCTCCGGAGACGGTGCCAGGATATAGGTTCTGTGAGGACTGGGGACTGAGTAGAGAAGGAAGGGAGAAGTCAATATCCCTGCAACCGGTATTTTAGCTGCGGCGATAGGGTGGGGAAGGTTATTCTTACGCTCTATGAGTCAACACTTGCCAATACTTGCAATGAATTGAAGTCTGTTTGAAAGTTATTTTAATGAGTAGAAACTATGACTCAATACTCCAGATTTGAGCAGTGTCACCTGTTTTTAGGTTTCTAAACCACATACAACCCTCCTTCTAGCCCCAAGCAATGAGGTCAGTGAGAAGAGACACATACATCATTTGGGTAGTGTCCTCTCTCTCCCTTGGTTTGAAGAAGGTTGTCATCACAGCAGTGGGATGGGGGAAAGAACCCAAAACTCAAGCTTACCTGCCCTTCTTTGGATATGAATGGAAAATTTACCTATTCCCTCTTTAGCTCTGAGTTTACCACAATGAATACAGCAAAGCATGAGCTGAAAAACTATTAACAACAATCTGCCTGGTTCTGCACCAGGGTCATTTCTCTGTCCTCCTACTTTTGGTAAATAACCTTTATTGATAGCATATAATGTAAAGTCACTTACACAACTTGTTCATGCTTTCTTTGTCCAAGATAAGCTGGTCTCTAAGACAGTGAATTCCCACAGAGTCATCACCAAATGCCTACTTTTCAATATAATTACCATATGATGCACACAAGGCAGTTATTTACGATGATCTCTTCTAACAATAATCATCATCATCATTATCCTCTATTACCATTAATTGGGAGCTTATTTTGTAATAAGCATTATTTTAAGAGCTGTACATGCATTACCTCATTTTATCCTCAGAACAATGCATAGAAGTAGACATTATTGTCTCCATTTTCCAGCTGTAAAAATTAAAGCTCAGAATTTAGAAATTAAATTGCATCCATATAAAAACTGGAGACAAGAACACTTTATCTGACTTGAAAGCCCAAGCTTTAAACCTTTCTACCTCATACCTCAAACTCCTGGGTATGTCCCAGAGTGGCTTACTAAGGCCCCATGATCTAGCCCCTACCTACCTCACCAGACCTATGTAGTGCTATATATTACATTCCAGGTCCATCAACAAACTTAAACACCCTGATCTTTTATAGATGATAGACAATCATTGATTGCTGCCTCCTGCATGCCTCAACTGGGGATCGAGCCTGAAACCTGGGCATGTGCCCTGACCAGGAACAAGCCATGATCTCCTGGTTCATAGGTTGACAATCACTAAGACACACCAGCCAGGCCCAAGAAGTTATTTTAATAAGTTCTTATTTAAAACATATATGTTTACATAGACATTGTGTGTGTGTGTGTGTGTGTGTGTGTGTGTGTGTGTGTGTAGTGCTTATAAACACTGAATGGCCAGATTATTATGATCTCTGAATGCATAATAATCTGGTCACTCAGTATATTAGAGTCCCAGTGCATGAATTCATGCATGGGTGGGGTCCAGCCAGTCTGGCCAGGAGGAAGGGACATGGGTGGTTGGCTGGCCTGCCTGATGGTCAAACTCCTGGTCAAAGGGACAATTTGCATGACAGCTTTTTATTATATAGGATATACACTGAGTGGCCATATTATTATGCGTTCAGAGATCATAATTATCTAGCCACTCAGTGTATATTTAAAACAGAATGCTACCTGCTGGGAAAATAGGAAAAAGGGTAGAGGGGATAAGGTGAGAAACCATACATCTGAATATAATTTGATTTGTATATTTGACTTTCAACCATATAAATGTTTAAATGATTAACAAAAATAAAAACACTCCCCATGAAACAAAAAAAATAACAATGAATTGAAAGGAATTCTTTCACATGACATTAAAACATAGTACTTTGACTGTAGATGCCCAGTGGAGAAAAAGAACAGCAAAAACTATCCTAAATTATTTTTATTTCTTAAAATTGTTATTTATTGATTAGAGAGAGCGAGAAAAACATTTATTTGTTGTCCCACTCATTTTTCATTCATGGGTTGCTTTTTGTGTCCTAACCAGGGATTGAACTTGTAGAGGCCCCCCTTGTAGAAGGCACATGGGCGTTCTCTAATTATTGGCAGCTGAACCCAGTGGTGTCAGCAAAGCCAAGCCCTGTGAAAATGCCTTGCCAAAAGGGCAAGGGTGTTGTCAGCTTGACCTTCATTTCAGCCCAATGCGTAGGGAAATGGGCTTTGACATATAAATCAAGCCTAGCACCAGGAATGCCAAAGGCCTCCTCAAGAATGCAAATAATCTCCTTTTGGTGAAAATTCCTGGTATTTGGGATATAAAATAAACACGCTGTATTGGCTCTGAGTCACTGTCTCTCCATCAGAAGAGGGCAGTGGTCCACCCTGCCCCAGCTTTTTCCTTCTATCTCTGTGTCTTATCTCTTTCTTTTATTTCTCAACCCCCAGCCGCCTTTACTCAGGAATTGGACCCGCTCTCTAGCCACGCTGAAAGTGGAAAAGAGAGAAAGTAGTTACAATACACACAACCTTGGTGTATCAGGACGGCACTCTAACAAACTTAGCTGCTGGGCCAAGGCCATCCTAAGCTATTTTTAGTAGTCATACTGTTAGTAATATTGCTATATTCTGAAACAATTATATTCAAAGCAAATAAGTATTCATGTTGTTAAGACCCAAAATATTCAGAATAAGAGAAAAAAATATTAAAATCAGAGAATTTAATATGCTGTAATAATAAATTTTGAATTATTATGAACTCATAATGTCTTTTCATTTATAATAAATTTTTTAAAAAGTCTCTCCAAATAATGTAAGGAGCCTCTGGGACAGCTTCAAGTATACCAACATCAGAATTGTGGGGGTGCCAGAAGAAGAGAGAGAGCAAGATACTGAAAACCTATTTAAAGAAATAATGACTGAAAACTTCCCACATCTGGTAAAAGAAATAGACTTACAAGTCCAGGAAGCAAACAGAACTCCATATAAAAGGAATCCAAAGAGGACTACACCAAGACACATCTTAATTAAAATACCAAGAGCAAAAGACAAGGAGAGAATATTAAAAGTAGCAAGAGAAAAACAGTTCATTACCTACAAGGGAGCACCCATACAACTGTCAGCTGATTTCTCAACAGAAACGATGCAGGCCAGAGGGAGTGGCAAGAAATATTCAACGTGATAAATAGCAAGAAAGAACCTACAACCAAGAATACTCTTTCCAGCAAAGCTATCATTCAGAATTGAAGGACAGGTAAAGAGCTTCACAGAGAAGAAAAAGCTAAAGGAGTTCATCAACTCCAAACAGTATTATATGAAATGCTGAAAGGTACTCTTTTAGAAGAGGAAGAAGAATAAGGTAAAAGCCAAAAAATTATGAACAACAAATACATATCTATCAACAAGTGAATCTAAAAATTAAGTGAATTAAAAATTTAATCAACAGAATAAACTGGTGAATATAATAGAATCAGGAGCACAGAAAGAGAGTGGACTGATAATTCTCAGAGGGAAAGGGGTGAAGGATGTACAGGGAGAGACTGGACAAAAATCATACACCTATGGATGAGGTCAATGGGAAGGAGGTAAGGGTAGAGGGAAGGGTGGGAGCTGGGTGGAGGGGAGCTATGGAGGGGGAAAAAGAGAAACAAATGTAATAATCTGAATAATAAAGATTTCATTTTAAAAAATTATTTTAAAAAGTCTCTGCAAGCCGTACTGGTTTGGCTCAGTGGATACAGTATCAGTCTACGGACTGGAAGGTCCCAGGTTCCATTCTGGTCAAGGGCATGTACCTTGGTTGCGGGCACATCCCCAGTGGGTGGTGGCATGCAGGAGGCAGCTGATTGATGTCTCTCTCTCATAGATGTTTCTAACTCTCTGTCCTTCTTGCTTTCTCTCTGTAAAAAATCAATAAAATATATATTTTTTAAAAAGTCTCTCCAAGCTCTGCCCACTGAGAAGTCCTAGAACCAATAATAAACCCAATAATAATAAACACTGCTCATCTTCAGATCATAGCCTTCAAATACAATTTCCATGGAGAAATGGCTGACTCCAGGTTGAGGCTGAAAATGTAAAAGATAGCCTGGATATCTTGTCATAATAAAAAGCAAGGAAGCAATTAAAGAATTCAGGTGTTGTGTCAAATGGAGCCATAATGAGAAAACTCTCCCTGACCAAAGGTGGGATAATTTGAACATAAATGAGAATGAGAACTTATTTTGAAGTTTGCATATGTTTAAAGCTTGCTGTAATTGAGTCAAATAAGTCAAATGTATTAAACTCCATGAGTTCATTACAAAACACACACACACACACACACACACACACACACACAACTAGGCCGTTGTGGCTCAGTTGGTTGGAGCATCGTACCATACACCAGAGATTGCAGGTTGGATTCCCGGTCAGGACACATACTCAGTTGAATGAAGGAATTATAATAAAATTAGAACAAGGCCCTTTTTGCAAACTCTAAATGAAATAAGTCTAAGTACTCATCATCAATGGCAGCTAATATTACCATAGAGACAACCCCACACTATGTGCCTCCTGCTGGGAATCTCCAATAGCACCTGTGTTAGTTTCCCGGGGATGCCAAAACAAAGCACCCAGGCTGGTGGCTAAAACAACAGAAATTCATTTCCTCAGAGTTCTGGAGACCTGTTTATGAGCTGTTGAGAAATCTCAACATGGAATAACTGCATTTTTTTACAGTATTAAAGAATTTTGTGGTTATGCTTTGAAAGCAGTCCTGTCCTTCAGAGATGCATATTGAAATAGTTACAGATGGGTGGTATGACATCAGGGATTTATTTTCAAATAATCCTGTGGGGATGTAGGCAGAGAAAGTATAGATGCCACACATTAAGGGTGGCAATGAGTTAATGATCGTATCTGGCTGATGAGTACATTGGGCTTTATTATACTACCCTGTCTACTTTTGGGATATGTTTGAAGTTTGCTGTAATTAAAAAAAAACTTATGAATATGTAAATGAATGAATGAATGGGGGGGAGGAGGGGTGTTATACCACACATCCCACTGGGCAAGAGCAAAACTCCTGAGTTGAAAACAGGGAAGACTAATGTACTAAGGGGTGTAATGAGAAATCAAGTTTGGCTGACAAACAGTTGTACTACCTCCTGCAGGGCACCAGCTAGAGTCCAGGACAGGCCCTAGGCAACATTATCCATCTGTATATACAGTCACACATTTCTACTGCTTTTCCTCTTCTTAATATCCCCGGAGCAGTGGGCAAATTGAGTCATTGTACAAGTAGGGAACCCAAGACTCAGAGATGCCTGGCACCCCACGCTGCGAAGGACCTGAGACAAACCAGCACTGGGACTTGGGTCTGCACTTGTGTGTCCTTTCCATGAGCTCACTCTGACCCTGGAGTCAAAAGGGAAGGAAAATAAGGCCGAAACTTGAGTCAAGGAGGAGTGACCTCGATCTGGAAATAAGCTTTCAGTTTTCTTTCTTTGTTCTGTAAGGAACTTGCTTTAGGAGTTTACTTTGCTTTGTTCTGTATACTGTTCTTTATTTAAAACACACACACACACACACACCACTTGAAATGGCCCTTATCCAACAGAAGTGTTTGCAGTACCATCTCTTCTGCAGGTTCACTTTTACAGTAAGGGCACCAATCCTCTTCTTTATCCCCATGTCACAGGTGGAGGTATGACACGGACATGAAAATATGAAAGATATGGAACTGATGTGAGAAATGTGTGTGCATTCTTTACCCTCTGCTTGAATGTCTAGATAATCTTCCACAGTAAAGTGAAACTCCTCAGTCGATTCCCATGAACAAAGTATCTCTAATTTAAAGGAAATCCGTCTTTTTCACTTGGAGAGGATGTTTGGGCTCCATGTTTTGTTTTGTTTTTATTTTCACTACGCTCTTTTTTTAACCATGTGGGGAAATAGACTCCATTTTAGAGAGATTTCCATTGAGAGACAGATAAAAGTGAAAGTTTCAGCCCACAAAGCTGGAGCTGGCTGGCCTGCGATGCTATAGGTATTGCTCAAGCTACTGGAATGTCCGCTTCTCTGCCTGATCAGATTTTCATCTCCCTCGTGACTATGCGGGAAAGAGCTGAGGTGGAGTGGACACTAATGATTTGTCCCTCCAGAACCAGCCTCTGACATGGCTCCTTCAGGCTGCTGTTCTCTGGCCACGTCCCTCTCTGCCAGGATGGAGGGAGGGGGCCGGGAGAGGGGACTTTATGAATCCACCTCAGGCCCAAAGAATTCTGGGGAGAGGAGTGCAAAGGAGACTTTAGTCTGGCCTCTCATTCCTGACAGGACTAAAGTGATTTGCAAAGGAATTTATGTAAAAAGACAGAAAGACAGCTGATAGGCCTGAGAGATACTGATGTCTGCCTGCAGCTCAGGCTGGTCTCCTATCCCTGAGCTATGTCTGTAGCCTGCAAATTGTGTGCTGTGTATTTACACCGTGAGGAGCACACATTTATTGCTTGTGTTTCTGTGTGTGCTGTAAAGCATCAAATTGTTATATATAAATGTTTAAAGCATACCACAATCCTTTGCGATTGTATTTTGTAATTTCATTTTTTTAATATACCGGTAGCCTCAAAAAATGGAAGTGGCTCTGGCCTCTCTGGCTGTCTGAGAGGCACTGAGAAGAGGAAGAGAAAAAGGTGTGGTAATAACAGTCACATCAACAGCAACATATACTGAGTACTTTTTAATGCTAGACACTGCCAAGTGTCCTAATTTAATTTACAATAACTAGCACATTAATTAATGTATGCTAATTTACTTAATATTCACCAATGAGGTGGGTATTTTATAAAGAAATTGAGGAACAGCTGCTAAGTAGCTGTGTATCAAACTTTACTCAAGGGTTGGAAGAAGCAAAAGAGACTTAGAGAATGAGAGTGTGAGGGAAATAATATAAACTATTTCACCTCTTTCATTTCTGAGATATCAAGTTATACTACAAAGCCACTGTAATCAAATCACCCTGGTACTGGTATAAGACAGGCATAAGGATTAATGAAACAGAACAGAGAACTCAGAAATCGACCCAAGGCAAGAGCATACAATGGAGTAAAGACAGTCTAATAAATGGCGCTAGGATCATTGCATAGGTTCAAGTAAAAAATTGAAACTTGACCACCAACTTACACCATACACAGAATAACTCAAAATGGATAAAACGCTTAAATGGAAGTCATGGAACCAGAAAGATCCTAGAAGAAAACATAGGCAGCAAAATATCAGACATCTCACAGAATAGAATTTTCACTGATACACCATATAGGGCAAGAGAAACAAAGGAAAAAATAAGCAAATGGGACTATATCAAAATAAAAAAGCTGCAAAGCAAAAGGAACCACCATCAAAATAAAAAAAGGAACCTATTGTATAAGAGATGATATCTGTCAATAATACACCTGATAAGGGGTTAATTTCCAAACTATATAAAGTACTCATACAACTCAACAAAAGGAAGACAAACAATCCAATAACAAAAAAATGGGCAGAAGACTTGAATGACACTTCTCCAAAGAGGACATACAAATGGCCAAGAAACATATGAAAAAATACTCGTCACTAATCATCAAAGAGATGCAAATTAAAATGACAATGAGGTACTGCCTGACACCTGCCAGAATGGCTACCTTCAATAAACCAGCAAGTGCTGGCGAGGATGTGGAGGAAAGGGAGCCCTAGTACACTGCTGTGGGGATGCAGACTGGTGCAGCCACTGTGGAGAACAGCATGGGGTTTCTTCAAAAAACTAAAAATGGAACTGCCATTTGACTCAGTGACCCCACTTCTAGAAATACATCCTAAGGAGCCTGAAACACCAATCAGAAAGAATGTATGCACCCCTATATTCATAGCAGCACAATTTACAATAGCTAAGATTTGGAAACAGCCCAAGTGTCCATCAGTAAATGAGTGGATAAAAAACTATAGTACATTTACACAAGAGAATACTGTGCAGCTGTAAAAAACAAACAAACAAACAAAAAAACATTGCTCTTGCTGAATGGCTTAGTGGTTAGAGTGTTGACCTGTGGGCTAAAGGGTTTTGGGTTCGATTCCTGGTCCATAGCAGATACTTCAGTTGTAGGTTTGATACCCAGCCCAATCGGGGCAAGTATAAGAGTCAACCAATTGATACGTCTCACTCACATGGATGTCTCTCTCTTTCTTTCTCTCTCTCTCTCTCTCTCTCTCTCTCTCTCTCTCTCTCTCTCTCTCTCCCACCCTCCATTCCCTTCCTCCCACCTTTTCACTCTCTCTAAGGATCAATGGAGGGAATATCCTTGGGTGAGGATTAAAACACACACACACACACACACACACACACACACACACACACACATCTATTTGAAAACTTTGTGGTGAAAGAGAAAAGCACCTTACAGATCCTAATCTTGTTTCTGGATCCTCATACTATATAATGAAAGCCTAGGTAGTGTCATGCCCTTGTACAACATCATCACAAGATGGCCACCACATGATGGCCAGCAGGGGAAGGCAGTTGTGGGTGATCAGACAGCAGGGGAGGGCAGTTGTGGGCAACCAGGCCTGCAGGGGAGGATAGTTGGGGGCAATTAGACTGACAGGGGAGGGCAGTTGGGGGTGAGATCAGGCCAGCAGGGGAGGGCAACTGGGGGCAATTGGGCCAACAGGAGAGGGCAGTTGGGAGCAATTGGGTCAGCAAGGGAGCGCAGTTGGGGGCAACTGGGTTGGCAGGGGAGCAGTTAGACATCACTCAGGCCAGCAAAGAAGCAGTTAGGGGGCAATCAGGCTGGCAGGCAGAAGTGGTTAGGGGAATTCAGGCAGGCAGGTGAGCAGTTGGGAGCCAGCAGTCCTGAATTGTGAGAGGACAGGATCAGGCCTAAATGGGCAGTCAGACATCCCTCGAGGGGTCCCAGATTGGAGAGGTGCAGGACAGACTGAGGGACACCCCCCCCATGCACAAATTTCATGCACCAGGCCTCTAATATTCTCATATCAGAGTATTGCCTTCCTCTCTACTGCTCTCTAGAAAATTCCAGCCTTCCGAGGGCTGTTCTTGCTCCAGGCATACCTCTTCCCCACACCAGGTCATGTGTTCACTATGGGTAAAAAAATTTCAAAGTCTGAATTAGTCTAGAATAACTCAAAAATTTTGGGGGGATGGTGGGTAGTAGGGGAGAGGATTGTTGGTGTTCTAGGTACCTGGTCCTCTTTGATGTCTCTCTGACATGGTAGGTGAAAGTTAAAGACCTTTATTCTACTTAACCTATCAATAACTGTTGGATCTACTTGTATCTTCCCAGGATTAACATTAACTGTCAGAGGAATTTAAGTCTAAATCAACTCACAGGGATGTAGAGAACCATCCTGAAGTACTTCATAATTTGCAAATGTATCTTTCTCAACAATGGAGTTAGTACTTTGCATTACTACGGTTTGTTTAATTGGTTCACTGCCTCCCTGCTCTAAAACCGGATTCCTCTGGGCAAACCACCATCCTCCCTGGGGGAGAACGGGAGATGGGTGGGTGAGGGTCTGAAGGCTTAGGTCTTCTAGCTTCCAACAGTGTAAATAAGGTCTTCGGAGACAATTTCTGAAAACACACTTCCCCTACTTTCTGTGTGGTCAGTAAAGGACTGTGGTCGGTATTCTTTGGTCATATCTTATCCCCGCACCAACAGTACTTATTGAGAGTCTCCTGAGGGCCCAGTTGTTATTAAACATTGTTTAACTACTTTCTTTGAGTCAAGTACCAGGGCTTGGCGCTTACCCAGCTAAGTGATGGGAAATCTTACGTTAATGTTTCATTATGGTAAACATTGCTTGGGGCTGGCCTCACGCAGAAGGATAGACTGGTACTATAAACAATCCAAAGGCAGTTTTTAGAATGTAAGCTCCATGAATTGCTTGTAATGCCCAGAATAACAAGTTTAAGTTTTCCAAAGCACTTTTACACTTACCACGTTGTTTCAATATCACAATAACACAGGAAGGTCATTAGACTTGGCATTATTACCTACACTCAATAGACAAGGAAATTGAGAGTTTAAGTGATCGGTCAAGGTCACGCAGCTAGCTAATAAATCACAGAGTAAAGCTTTCTTTTTGACATCCGAGTCCAACTCTTGCCAAAGATTTAAAGTTTGACTTCCTTATACGTATCTGGAAAGCAGTTCCGTTGTTCCCTCTAATGTGTAACTCTAGAGTTTAATCCCGGTGACGGTTAATTTTATGTGTCAATAAGACGGGGCTAAATAATGTCCAGAGAGCTGGTAAAAGACTGTTTCTGGGTGTGTCTATGAGGGTGTTTCCAGAGATTATCATTTGAATTGCTGAACTGTTAAAGCAGATGGCCCTCTCCAATATCGGTGGGCACCATCCAATCAGTTGAGGGTCCAAATAGAACAAAATGAGCTGGGACAGCCATCTTCTGTCCTCAGACATTAGCACCCTCGGTTCTCCAGTCTTTGGGCTTGGACTGGGACTTCCACCATCCCCTATGCCACTTCCCTTGGTGGACTCGGTGTTGTGTTAAGAATACAAATTTGAGGTCCTGGAATGATCTCTGAAACGAAAAGTGCTTAAATGGCAGGAGACAAAGGCTCTTCATGTAAAGGGGGTGTCACTCTCTCTCATCGATGTTTCTGACTCTCTATTCCTCTCCCTTCTTCTCTGTAAAAAATCAGTAAAATATATTTTTAAAATAAAACAAACAAACAAACAAAAAGCTGAAAATAGTTTGGCTCAATGGATAGAGCGTTGGTCTGCGGACTGAAAGGTCCCAGGTTCAATTCTGGTCAAGGGCATGTACCTTGCTTGCGGGCGTATCCCCAGTAGGAGGTGTGCAGGAGGCGGCTGATCGATGTCTCTCTTCCTCTCTGTAAAAAAATCAGTAAAATATATTAAAAAACAAACAAACAAACAAATAAACAGGGTGCCAGCAATAATTGTAATCATTATTAATGACATTAGGAATAACTTCTGAGAGTTATCATCAATGGAATTCAACAAGGTACCAAAACAATTAATTCATTGGGGAAAGAATAATCTTTTCAACAAATGGGCTGGGACAACTGAATAACCACACGCAAAGAATAAAATTGGGTCTCTACCTCACACCATATACAAAAATTAACTCAAAGTGGATCAAAGACCTGAATGTAAGAGCTGAAACTATAAAACTATTGGAAGAAAATATAGTATAGAGGCTTGGAGTAGGCCATGGGTGGGGAACCTTTTTTCTTCCAAGGACCATTTGGATACTTATAGAATCATTCACAGGCCTGCTATATTTATCAACTTAAAAGTTAGCCTGCTATGTTTGGCCAAATATTTAATTAACTCATCCCTAAAGCCTTGGCAGGGCCAGACCAACCCCTGGATTAGGCAATAGTTTCTTAGAAAAACACCAATAGTACAAGTAGCAACAATAACAAATAAATAAACTTCATCTAAATTTTTAAAAATTGTCCTTCAAAGAATACCATTAAGAAAGTTAAAGGACAACCCACAGAATGGTAGAAAATATGTGCAAATCATATATCTGATGAAGGACTTTTATCCAGAATATATCAAGAATTTTTACAACTCAACAATAAAGTCACAAATAATTCAATTTAAAGGACTTGAAAAGATAATTCTAAAAAAAAAAAACTACACACACATACATGGCAAATAACTGTAAGCATATAAAAAGATGTTCAACATCATTATCAGAGAAATCTAAACCACAATGAGGTACCACTTCATACTTACACAGATGGCTATGATCAAGTGCAAATAAAAATGTGGAAAAATTGGAAACTTCCCACGAATGTGGAGATGTGAAATGGTGCAGCCACTTTGGTATTTCCTCTAAAAGTTAACCATAGAATAACCATATGATGCATTAATCCCATTCCTAGGTATATACTCAAGAGAACTGAAAACACTTGTCTACATAAAAGTTTGTACACAAATATTCATAGCAGCATTATTCAAAGTCACTAAAGCATAGAAGGAATGTATATCATTCAAATGTATATCAACTGATGCCTGGATAAACAAAGTATTGTAAATCCATACAATGGAATAATAGTCATAAAAGAGAAATGAATTAATGATATGTTACAAGAAGATAAACCTTGAAATATCATGCTTACTGTAAGAAGCCAGACACAAAAGGCCACATATTTTATGATTCCATTTATATGAAATGTCCACAATAGGAAAATCCATAGAGACAGAAAGCACATTAGTGGTTGTCAGGGGATGGGAGGAGATGGGAAAAGAAAGTAACTGCTAATGAATTCAGGTTTTTGTGGGAGATGATGATAATGTCTCGGAATTGGTGGGATGGTTGCAATCCTTGTGAATGATGCTAACAATCATTAAATTCACACTGTAAAAGAGTGAATATTATGGTATGTATTGTCTCTCTCTTTTTTAAAAGAATAACCCCCAGCTTCTCAGAGGTGTTGCATTAAGGAAAACAAATGAATCATCTACTTCAGTGCCCCTAAGCCCATCACCAGGGACCCAAGTGAGAAAAGAACAATGCTTAGAAAACCATCAGGGAGCTCGGCTTGGTTGCTATGACTCTAAAGTATCCTAGAAACATTCCATGGAAGTCTCCACAGAATCGGTATTCATGCTTTATACCATGAAGAGACCCAAAGGGAAACCGGCCTTAGGACCAGGCAGGTCTCATTCTCATTACCCTCCCTCTTGCCATCTGTCAGGTGCTTCCTCTGTGGTATCAGAAAGAAAGAAAGTCAAGCTGATAACTGGTTCTCATGAAATTGAGTTCAATTCAGCACATTGAGCACCTGGGATATGCCAGGCACTTGCTAGACCCAGGGACGCAGCTGGGATCCGGGTGGACACTCCCCTCCCTAGATGAAATTTATAATCTAACATGACAAATGGATAGTAAAAAATATGCTGGTTCTTTCTCAACGGCCAACCCACCCCCCAATCCATTCTATGGACTTTTCTTCCTGCTTTGCATTCTGGAGTGGCCTCTGTGAACTGCATCCCTTGTAATGGCAGGAAGTTAGGCAGCAGGAAGAGAGAGATCAGGGTATTTATTCTGCTGTCCTCTCCCTGCCTCAGCCCCACAGTTCTGGCAGTGGATTTCATACCACATCTCCTGTAGGCCAGACATTCCTCCATAGCACCAGATCTCATTGGAACTTCTTTTCTCCCACCGTCTTTTCATACTGAGCATGTGTGGCAGATTGTCTGCCAAGATGGCTACACATGATTCATGTCAATTCTATAGTGAAGCTGGCCTTGCCGTGAGCCTTGCCCTGACCAGCGGGCTATAGCAGTTGTGATGCTCTGTCAGTTCTGTGGCAGGTCCTTAAGAGGCCCAGCAGCTTCCACTTGGGCTTTCTTGGGGTCTATCCACCTGTGAAGTGCTCAGACTAAATTGTTAAAGAATGAGAGACCACATGGAGAGAGAGAGAGAATCCTACCTGCAGAGGCACCAGATGTGACAGTGAACCCATTGTGGATCTTCATCCAGCTCCTGTTGAGTTGCCACTGTCGGCTCCATCAAGTACAGAATGGAGATAACCCATTTCTACCAAGCCCTGACCAAAGTGAAGAGTTTTGAACAAATAAGCGAGGATGCTTTTCTAAGTCACTAAGTTTTGGGGTAGCTTGTTCCACAGCAATAAACAACTGAGACTGAATGGCCCCTCATCACTGCTAGTGCAGGTGCCCTATTAACATCCTGACCCCTGACCTTGCCACCATAAGTGGCCAGTTCACTTCATTCTCTTCACTTAAGCCCTTTTGAGTGCCGTTTTCTGTTTTGAGTTCTGCTTCATACAACAAGGAAATAAACAAGACAAGCGCAGATGCTTGCTGGTACCATGATGAAATGAACAGGCTGCTATGAGAGGAGGTAACAGAATAGGGAATTCTTCCTCTTGGCCTGAATATTTGATGTCAAAGAAAAATAAGAGGAATAGCTCTCTCCCTGCCAGGCCTGCCTTACAGCTCCGAACATACTTAAAAGTGCAGCTTTGAGGGCTATGAGCCATACTGACCAAGAAGAACCAGGACCGAAAGGTGGGAGAGATGTTGGAAGAGCCTGTGGTAGGAAGCATGAAAGCACAAGTTTACCTCAGAAGGAAATTACTTGGAAATTAAGGAAACATGGTTTTATCAATCCAACTGGCAAAAATTCGAGAGAGCAATAACGTCTAGCACTGATGATGTGATAAAATGGGTTACATGATAAGAGTAAGAACTGCTATAATATATTTGGTATACATTCTGCCTATATCCAATTAAATTTTAAAAAACACACATATCCTTCCCTGTTCCCACTTTTTAAAAAAATATATTTTCATTGATTTCAGAGAAGAAGGGAAAGAGAGAGAGAGAGAGAAACATCAACGATGAGAGAAAACGATTGATCAGCTGCTTCCTGCATGCCCCACACTGGGGATCAAACCCTCAACCCAGGCATGTGCCCCCAACTGGAATCAAAGCTGGGACCCTTCAGTCCAAAGGCCAACGCTCTATCCACTGAGCCAAATCACCTAGGGCCCTGTTCCCACTGTTGAGAATCTAAACACCATATGTAAAGATAGGGGTATAAAGATTGGTTTTATTGTAATACTGTTTACAGTGGCAAAAAAAAAAAAAAAAAAGTAGAAACAACCTGGCTGCCATGAAAATAAATAAAAAAGGTCTAACTTCTCTTTATGCATTTTTTATTGTTTACTTGTTTAAATGAATATATATTACTTTTATTTTCATTTATCCTGTTCCCACCTACCCACCCACCCCCACCTCAGGAAACAATGGCTCTAATTTATTCCGCCTTCAGTTAATTTTGCCTGTTCTAGAATTTTATATAAATGGAGAGAGAACTTCCGTGTCTGGCTTCTTTTGCTCACTATTATGTCTAGGTTGTGGGCATATATTACTACTTCATTTCTTTTTATTGCTGAAACATTTCATTCAAACAATGTACCACAATTTGTTTGATCACAACCTGTGAATAAAGGTGCTATGAATATTCCTGTCTAAGAATTTTGACACAGATTTCAAATTGAATTTATGGGTCAAAGAGTAGACATGTGAAGTATATGTGTACATATTTTACTTTTATAATAAAAAACTAACAAAAACATTTCAAAGAAAAAATTTTGAAGAGAATGAATCTGTATTTAATAAGATAACAATACTTCCTTTTTCTCCAGTCCCTCCTCTCAGTAGGTATTTGGGTCTGTCAGATCTTTGGCTTCCTAGGCCAAGCCAGCAACCTGCCACTGTTAAGGTGAATCATCAAAGATGGGGAAATTCTAACTTTATGCCTCCAAGGAGGAACTAGATTTAGATATCACCCACCAGAAGCCGTAGATTCAAGTGCTAGTTCAAAAGAACTGCTAACACACAGGAAAAGTAGCTTCTACAGACAGAAACCACTTGCAAACAAAACTATGATACTCCTTTTCGATAATAACAAGCAGTCACCAGAGTAGATACTTAGTATTAAAGAGAAGAAAAGAGTAGGTTCTGAAACTAGTCAAATCAACACATAAAGAAAGAGAGTAGCAGAAGTAACCTCACCGCAAGGGAAGGTTTATAAATAAATTGTGAAGTCAACCTTGATAAATTCCAAATCTAAACTGAAAGTCTGAGTCTCTATGGAAATCCAATCAGTATCACAAAGACCTATTCTTATGAAAAATTAGATGGAATATATAGTATATATTTTATGTATACACACACACACACACACTATTTTGTGCAAGTAGTAAATCTATAAGATTTTCATTTATTTCAGAGAGAAAGGAGAGGGAGAAAGAGAGAAACATCAATGATGAGAGAGAATCATTGACTGGCTGCCTCCTGTACACCCCACATTGGGGATTAAGCCCACAACCTGCTCATGTGCCCTGACTGGGAATCGAACCGTGACCTCCTGGTTCAGTGGTCGGCAAATTCATTAGTCAACAGAGCGGCAAACTGCAGCTTGCAAGCCGCAGTTTGCCAACCACTGTTCTGGTTCATAGGTCGATGCTTAAACATTGAGCTATGCCAGCTGGGCTATATTTGTTATTATTAATTAATTAATTGATTTTTTTAATCCTCACCCGAGGATATGTTTTTACTGATTTTGAAAAGAGAGGGAGAGGAAGAGAGAGAGAAACATTGATCAGTTGCCTCCTGTATGCAACCCAACAGGGGACTGAACCGGAAACCTAGGTATGTGCCCTGACAGGGAATCAAACCCAGGATCCTTTGATGCACGGGATGACACTCCAACCAATTGAGCCACACTGGCCAGGGTGGAAATATACATACATTTTTAACTATTAAGAAAAAAAGAAATGGTTAGTATGTAGAAAACAAAAAAGAAAAGAAAACAAACAAAAAGTATTGCCATTCTGTCAATGAGAAATTTTAGGGTTACCTACCATGGCCCTCAACACCCTTTTTTCTTAGAATTGTCCTTGAGTCCTAACCCACTGGAGGGCAACAGTATCAGTCTTTCTTCTAGGATACAGTTGTTTGGACCAGGGGTAGATTCCTGATAGATCAAGTCTGGGTTCTACTAGTAAGTACCATGGGAAGCCACTGAAGTATTTTTTTAAATACATTTTTATTGACTTTAGAGAGAAATAGAAATAATCAATGATGAGAAAATTATCAATCAACTGTCTCATGCATGTCCCCCACCGGGGATCAAGCCCACAACCCGGGCATGTGCCCTTGTCTGGAATTGAACCCAGGACGCTTCAGTCCACAGGCCAATGCTCTAGCCACTGAGCCGAACCAGCCAGAGCTCACTGAAATATTTTGTGCAAGTAGTAACATGGCCTCATTTAAGATTCTGAAAGATCTTAGAAGAAGAAATTAGGAAGCCTTTGCAGTACCTCAGATGAGAGATTGAAGGAGAGAAGTAAATCCCGGCGACACCTACAATCCCGGAGAGGAACACAGGTTTCTGAAGGAGCCTAAAATGCCAGAAGAGCCTGAAGACTGGAGGCGGGGGTGGGGGGTGTTTCAGGAAAGCTAAGCGAGCAGGGAGTTTTGAGAAGGAAGAAGTTCTCAACTGTGGCTTGAGAAGCAATGGAGAGGAGCCTGTGTGTGAGGAAGAGCCCCCTCTGTAAGGGGAGCAGAGAAATGGGGCTCCCGATGGAAGACGCAGTGGTAAGGAAGTGGCTACCGCATGTTCGGAGCTTCTTGTCGCACTTCAGATACAACTCTAAAAGGCCTTATCCTTAACTTGACATACAGTCCCTCCGTGTGGCAGGACTCCTCGTATCAGTCAGGGTCCCGGCAGCAAACACCGGCACAGAGTTCAGCTGAAGGGAGCAAGATGAAGGGGCAAGTTTTAGCAGTGCAGGCAGGGTGAGGAGGCCAGCCACATTTGGGGAACCCATGAGGGGTTGCCATCAGGGTGAAGAGAGCTCCAGCTATGGAAGGAGGACCCCTGACACCAGCAGTGGTCGCAGAGGGAGGGACTTGGCTACTGCCAAACCATGTTCCTGAAGCAGGGAGACAAGGGGAAGAAATATCCCAACTTGTCTCTCCTCTGCCTCTGATCCCACCTCCTATATTACTGAGCCCACAGGAAGCTAGAAAGCGTGAGAATGCAGGTAATGGAGTCCATGCAGGTCAGGAGGAAACAGAGCAAGATTCATCTCTGACTGTTCTCCCCCTTTCCCTCCAGGCTCACCGTGCCTCCTCTCAGATCCTGGAACATGCTGAGCTACGTCCTATCTCAGGCCTGGGCACAGGCTGGTCTCTCTATCTGGAATGCTCTTTCCCTCTCTACCTCACTAACTCAAAATTATCTTTCCATCTTCACCTTAAATGTCACTTTCCCAGAGAGGTCCCTCCTGGCCCTTGCTCCTACTTAACCTGGACGAAACCCCACTCTTATAGTCTCTCACAGTATCCCGTTCTTTTCTTCCACTGCATTCATCATATTTGCAGGGATAGATGTATCAAGGTGCTATTTATTTAAAATCCATCTCCTCCCTCAGGCTGACAACTTCATGAGAAACATATGTAAAAACTTTCAACAATAAAGAATTTTAAAAAAGCTTCATGAGAACAGGAATTGTGTCTGTTTTTCACAGTATATTTCTGGACAATGGGATGTTTATTGAAAGATCTGATGCACCTGTTCTAACGGCCTCTCCCACATTGCCCATGCTCTCTGGTTCTGAACAGTTTAGCAATGGAAATAGAACTTCCTTAATCAGTTCTTGTTCCATGTCAAGCACTGTACTAGACATTTAATGTCTGTCATCTCATTCATGCCTCACTACAACCCTAGGAATCAAGGACTCTTATCAGCCTCATTTTCTCAAAAAAGGTGCAAAGGCCTGAGAGGTGAAATAACTTAAGCCACATGGCATGAACCAAGGTCACAGCCAATGCTCTGACCTCTACTCAAGATTGCACTGGCTCCTTAAATATCTCCCTGTGGTTTCTGTCTGTCTATTTATGTCTATCTTCCATAGGAGACTGCAAGCTTCTTGGCTAACAGTAGATTTTAGTCATCAATTTCACTCCACTTCACATTGAATGTTGACTTCTTCCCACCAGGAAAGCATGCCTTGTGCTGACTGACACCCCACCCCCCACCCCGCTCCTTCCCCTTCACCAACTCTATAGCCACATTCATTGTATTTATGAAAGAGCAGAGGTCTGCCATTCAGACTTCTGATGCCCATTGAAGCGAGCTTTCTCTCTAGAGCATAATTCTTTTAATGAACTGATAGACTTCAAAGACCCGCAGAACCTCCACGTGAACTCTGGACACCTGCGGGCTTTCCCAGGACCCTGGACCTTATCCAGAAAGACCCTGCTTCAGGAACCAGCCAGCCCACGTCCTCTGACATCCACCCCTTTCACTCCTGAACCTGCCTTGACAACTCGGGGTCAGTTCCCATGGTCACACGCTGCCTGGCTGCTTCACGGACGGCACCTTGGCTTCCTGTGAATAGAGTGTCAGAGACCTTGACGGGAGGAACAGCCAGTCTTCTCTGAGCTTGGCCATGGCCAGGACACAGAAGTAGAGGGCATCCGAGGAGGCAGGGGAACTGATTCCAGTAGCATTTCTGCCTCCATCCCACCTCCTGCCGGCACCTGCACATTCTTGCAGAAGGACTGCAAATGTGTGAGCCCTTTAGAGCACCGACCAGGCTCTCTGAATAGGTCCCCCTGAGCCCCGCTGACAGCCCCGAAAGGAGACTGCAGTTCAGCCAAGAAGAGCCTCTCTGTGAGCAGAAGAGGGTTAGTGAGGGCGCGCCCTTCTCCCAGCTTCCCTGCTGCCACACAGCTCACCTCTTTCCTTCTTCGGTGCTTCCTTTTATTTTCTGTTATCCTTTTCTTTTGTTACGTTTTCTCTTTTGCTCTCTCCAACCCAATTTTTGTGGAATTTGGACCTTAAAAATAAAAAGTATAGCGTTACAGCAAAAAAAAGACCTTGGATCACCCTACCCAGAGCATGCCCAGCCCTGACAAAATCACTGAAGAGATTTAAAAACAAAACAAAACAGATAAAACCCTGCCCGCACTGCTAAAACAGATTCCTAGCCCCCACCTTAGGTCTACAGTAGTAAACAACTGTTGTTTTTGTCTGCCAGGGTATGGCTTTCTTTGTATATTTTTTTTTTCCAGGGAATCCATCTTTCTCCACTCCAGGCACAGCTACCAAATCTGTAACACATGCCTCCCTACAGGTGATTGGCCCGTAGGCAGGCACATGATCAAAACTGGGCCAACGAGAGTCATTCTCTGTGAGAGTTGACTCAAAGTATCTTTTCTCACATGGTTGTCTAATTGGAAAAATGGTACCATTGGTTAGAATTAACACCACTGGGTTATCTTATGTGCACCAATGGAAACACCTTCCTTCTATTGCTGTAATCGTTCCCTTCTCCCTTCTTATAAACGCCCATGGCCTTTCTACTAATCAGAACATTATTTGGACTTCTGCCTGAATGAATGATTCCCAGCGAGTTATTCTTTGACCTCAAGTAAGCACTTGCTGGCCTCTCCTTTTGAAAGTCCTCTTTATTTTTAGGTTAGCAAGAGGAGCAGTCAGGTGGAATCAAAAACAAGACTCGTTTGAGCCAGATACTGAAACCAAGTGACAAGTGCTCGTCTGTCGTGTCAGTTTGGGTATTGCAGGAAGCAGAAGTCAAGATGGAAGTAAGTATAAGAGATTTATTGAGGGCAACACCTATGAAGGATTAAGGGGACAGGGAACGAGAGTAGGTGGGGAGAGCCTCAGACCTCAAGGAAGTTCTGACACCTGTCAAGGGAGAAAGGGAAGGCAGGAAACCTGGGCAGGATGAGGCTATGGGGAAATCTGGGCCAGTTTGATGGGGAGTCCGGGACAGTGCTTGCATAATAGAGGAGTCTGGCCTTGGGCACAAATGGTCCAGCTCTGGCACACCTGGCTTAGTCACTGCCTGGTTGTAGCCCGGTGATAACATGGACTCGGTATAAATCCTGTGCCTGATTCCCAAGAGGTGGCTGCCAGGAGCTGTTAGTCGTCTGCACTCCTCACACTGAGCCTCTTGAAAAGCGAGCTGGGCGGTGCTTTCCCAGGCACGCCACACCTGTGTGCTATGAATTAAATTTCCCTAAAGGAAACACCAAGCAGCCAACCACCTGAGATCAGCAGGCAGTGTCCATAACTGCCCCTCACATATAAACAACACAGCCCTGTATAATTGCTTTCAAACCTTGCATTGGTTGGGGCTTATTAAAAGTGTCAGTTCATTGAGTTGAAGATACAGTATGTTTTCCTGGAGAGGGATGGGTGAGGCATTTGCCCATTTATTTTTCTACCATGGCCACATTCAAACTGTTACAAAGACGTTACCGTGGAAACTGCTCCCCAACTTGTAAGATAAAAGGTAAAAATGGAATACTTCATTGAGATACAAATTATTAATTTTGTGACCACTTTTTAACAAACTCTCATTGTCTGGTTCTCCTGAATCCATTAGGGCCTCTCTCGAATTAAAGGTGGACAGGCCAGTTTTTTTGGTGTCACATGCTAGGTAGCCCTGGACAACCGTGAGAACACCACGAGTGACAATCCTGGAATAAGTCTAGGCACTTCCAAACTTGGTGTTGGAACAAGGAAAGTAGACGATTACATTATACTCTCTGGTTAAATCTGGTGAAGCTGATGGCAAACTGTTATGAACCTGCAAACAGGCCCAGGCTAGGAAGGTGGTTATTTTTATGCCGTACCCCTTCTGCTGGTGTAACTTGCTGGGCTCTTATTTATGCAAAGTAGTTTCCCTTATCTCCTCTTGCCACATTCTATCCTTCGAATCTTAGGCTGGATAGTCCTTTCAACAGCAAACACAAACTTCTCATTTGAAAGGCAAGTTTCTCTACCTATCCCTGCTCATCTACCTGCCCCTTCCACCCATCTCTCCAACTCACTTCGTCTGCTCCAGGACTCCTCCTGTCTTGACAAAGCTCTGAAATAGCTTTGTCCTGATTTCTGCTCTTGGTGCTTTTCTGCCTGGCAATGCTTTCAATTTGCTTCTCTGAGGCCTCAATCCCAAAGCCTTAATGAAACACTTTTCAAAGCTGCTCCCAGTAATTAAGTGGATACAAGAAGAGGTGACTTGACCTGAGGAAGGAGGGGTCAGAAGTTTTGAGTTCCTGATTCGGAATCCTTGTTACCTAGCTTTCTGACTAGCAGCATTTCACTTCTCCTTTGTGAATCAGTCTTTGTCGGTTACCTTCACCAGGAATTGTTTTATTGCAGATCTTTCTTGTACGGTCAGCTCCTTTATATCATTCACGTTTCAGCTTAAATATAATGTCCTCAAATAGGCCTTAAGTATCTTCGTGTCATTTTCCTCTAACATCATTCTCTGTAGCATTATCATCTGTCTTCTTCAAGAACTTCCTATCGGCATCTTTTTAAAAAAAAAAAAGATTTTAAATGGATTCTTAGAGAAAAAAGAAGGTGGGGGAAGAGAGAAAGAGAGGGATATGAGAGGGAAACATGATTGGTTGTCTCCTGTATGCCCCCTACTGGGGATGGAGCCTGCAACCCAGGCATGTGCCCTGACCAGGAATTGAACCATCAACCTTTCAGTACACAGGACAACACCCAGCCACACTGGCCAGGGCTATCTGCAATTGTTTTAATGTTTCCTTGATTAGTTTGTTTCCTCCTAAGAGCTTTAAGACCCAAGAGAGCTGGGGCTTGTCTGTCTTGTACCCATCTATATTCCGCACTCCTGGCACATAGAAGATGCTCAATAAATATGTGTAGAGTGAAAAGAACTGTAAAATTTAAGCAGTTGGACCAAACAAACTTTAAGGGTATTTACAGCTTTAAGAGGAACAGTGTCAAAAATATGTAAGTGAAAAATGAAGTGACAACAACCATTCCAATAAAATACTGTATTACAGTGTGTATGTCTACTTGTGCTGCCAAGTTCTTTGGTATGTCCTAGTACTGGTTTTCTACCATGTGCCATGGAGTGTGAAGTGAGATTCTGAGCTTTATGAAAAAGTATCTAACAAGTCCAGCAGGTAGCTGTCTAAATAGTAAACCACCGTATCATAGAATTAGAGTGGGATCGTTTTGGATGACAACTTCTTCAGTTTACAGGGATGGAAACTAAGGCCCAGAGAACGAGGCATGTTTGGACGCTTAGACCCAAATACAGTGCTGCCTGTCAGCGAGGAACAGATGCACCACTCCACTCCCGCTTCCGTATAATCATTATTAACAGCACAGCAACGCTTCACGGCTGCACCAGCGGTTCTGCAACCTGAGCGTGGAGGACGTGCTAAAGCACAGTTTGCTGGGCCCCACCCCCCGGGGTTTCTGATTCTGTGGAGTCGGAGGGGTGCGGGAACCCGGAAAGTTTAAGATCAACTGCACCAACCTTCACACGCCCGCTCGCAATTTAAAGGCTCCGCGTGGTGCGCGGAGAACTACGAATCCCGGCGTGCCCCGCGCCCAGGAGGCGGGACGTCGGGCACTTCCGCCTCACGCAGCGCCGCTGCCCCCGCGTCTCGACGTGTCACCGGCAGCGCCGCGGCTGGGGCCGGAGCCGGAGCCGACTGGGGAGTTCTAGGCGGCGGCGGCGGCGGCGGCGCGACCGGCCCGGATCTGCCCCGGCGCGGGAGTGTCCCGGGGTCCGTGGGGAGGCGGAGAGAGGGCGGCGCGGCCCGGCCCGCGCGCGGCACGATGCTGAACATGTGGAAGGTGCGGGAGCTGGTGGACAAAGCGTGAGTATCGATCGGGGGCAGTTGCGGCCAGGCCCACGCGGGGGAGGGGAGCGGCGGGGGGCGCCGGCCCTGGGCACGGCCGCCCGTGTCACGCCCCCCCGCCCGGCCCGGCCATCATGGCGGCGGCCCGCTCGCTGCGGGGCCCAGTCCCCGGCCCGATCGGCGAGGCTGGGAAGGAAGGGACGCCTCCTCCCGGCCCCTGCACTCCTGC
>PVJN01011641.1:0-53491 GCA_004026805.1 Lasiurus borealis
CGGAGGAAGACGGGAGGAGGCGTTCGGAGGAAGACGGGAGGAGGCGTTCGGAGGAAGACAGGAGGAGGCGTTCGGAGGAAGACGGGAGGAGGCGTTCGGAGGAAGACGGGAGGAACTGTTCGGAGGAAGACGGGAGGAGGGGCACGGACAGACCCTCCGGGCGGAGCCGGCACACGAGAGGCGGTGGGGAGGCGGGGAGGGCGCAGCCTGATGGCGGGGGGTGAGATCACCCCTCCTTCCTCAGAAGGACACCCCAGGGAGAGGGGCGCACCTGGGGAAGGACCGGGAAGGGCCCTCGTCCATGGCTGTGCTCTAAACCACGTCTAACGGTCCAGTAATCCATGACAAACCTCCCACAAATACACTGAAAGTGAAAACACCCACTGGGCCATTCCTGAGAGGGGACAGACCGGGTTCAATTTTTGACTCAAAATGCACAGGCCGCTTAAAAAACATGGGTGGAGATTCAGAAATAGGAATGGCTGGTCACATGGTGGGGGACGTTGGAAGTCTGTTCTTTGGTAGAGGACGTGACAGAAAATGAACAGTGGGGCTTTAAGGGGTTCCCCTCCCTCCGATGAGCTAAACCTCCCGGGACAGCATCTCCCGGCATAACTGGCCCCCGCAGCCCAGGCCCCGCCCGCCCCGCCCCGGGAAGGCCCAGAACGAGCGGTCTCCTGAGGTCTCATGCCGATTCCTAGAAACACTTTAAGCGCTTCTTTGCAGTGTCATGTGACGGATACAGGAATAATAAATTTCAAAACGTCCAACTAATTTATAGACCCGAGGACTATTTTCCACCAACGCTATAAGGAAATGACCTTTATAAGGAGTCTGGCCGAAACCGGTTTGGCTCAGTGGATAGAGTGTCGACTTGCGGACTGAAAGGTCCCAGATTCGATTTCAGTCGGGGGCATGTACCTTGCTTGCGGGCACATCTCCACTGTGGGGCATGCAGGAGGCGGCTGATCGATGTCTCTCTCTCATCGATGTTTCTGGCTTTCTATCCCTCTCCCTTCCTCTCTATAACAAATCAATAAAATATATTAAAAAAAAAAAAAGGAGTCTGGGCCCACGGGTGCCCGGAGTCGCGGCTGAGCCCACACGTGTGCCAGACCCGTGGCGGCAGCCAGCATTCACATGCGTGCCCCGCGGCCGGAGTGATGCCCGGCGCCCCAATGCCTGGACCCCCCACCCATGTATCAGACACCTGGCAGCCACCCAGCTGGTTCGGGGTTCTCCTTCCCAGTCCCCCTTTGCCCTGCTCTCCAGTTGCTCTTTGCCAAGCTTTGTGGGGACCCGTCTTCCTCCACCTGCCCCTTGGGGTGAAGGTGCCTGGCAGCGGCCCTCATCCCATCTGTCTCATCTGCCCAAGAGCCAGCGCGAGGCCTGCGGGCAGGTGTGACACCTGTGTTTGGTCTGTGACCCCGGGAGAGGCCTGCGGGCAGGTGTGACCCTGTGTTTGGTCTGTGACCCCGGGCACTCGCCCGTCAGGATGGGGCTGAGACCAGCCTGTTTCCCGTCACCCCCGGAGGCTGCTTCCATCAGAACACGGACGCTTTGTCCTCACGTCCAGGGTGGCAGGTAGGCAGCCACCGACCCCCTGACCAGGAGCAGGCCCAGCCAGCACCCCTCCCTGACCCTGAGCCCCCTCTCACTGCAGCCGGAGGGGCGCCCTTCGCCCACTGCATGGACCCGTGTGCCCTGAGCCTGCAGCAGCGGCCACGCGTGTCCCGGTGAGAATGGCGCCTTGGTGACAACCGCCTGGATTGCCCCATCACCACGGCCAGGCCCGGTCCCTCTGGCGGGCGAGCCAGGGATGCCGTCAGTGGCCGAGGATCCCAGCACAAAGGAGCCTGTGACCCTGGCCCACGGCTGGGGGGGAGGGGGAAGAGGAGGGGTGGCCAGGCCTGTCCCTCAGTCTACGCGGCAGCCAGCCCAGCCCAGACCGGGGGAGGGGCCAGCCCAGGTTCAGCTCCTGGCAGAACCTTCAGGAAGCCCACAGGCCAGCCCCCCCCCTTCTCCCTCCCGTCAGCCCAGGAGCACCGTGCGGGGGGGAGGGACCCAGGCCAGCGCTCGGCAAACTCATCAGTCCACAGAGCCAAGTACCCACAGGACGACGATGGAGATTCCTTCGGAGAGCCACATTTTCTAAACGTAAACTTCTTATAACGCCGCTTCCTCAAAACAGACTCGCCCCGGCCGCGGTGTGTTGTGGAAAAGCCCCACTCCAGGGGCCAGAGAGCCGCAGGTGGCTCTGGAGCCACAGTTTGCCGACCACGGGCCCAGTCACTCAACTTGAAGAGGAGGAAGAGGAGCCGAGACCGGTGTGGCTCAGTGGATAGAGCGTTGGCTTACGGACTGAAGGTCCCAGGTTCGATTCCGGTCAAGGGCATGTACCTTGCTTGCAGGCACATCTCCAGTGGGGGATGTGCGGGAGGCGGCTGATCGATGTTTCTCTCTCATCGATGTTTCTGACTTTCTATCCCTCTCCCTTCCTCTCTGTAAAAAATCAATAAAATATATTTTTTTAAAAAAAGAGAGAAGGAAGAGGAGGAGGGTTTTAAAGCAGCGGTGGCGGTAAGTGCCGGATGATGGGGAACGGAAGAGGCAGCCCTGAGAGGTCCCGGCGGGGATCCCACTCACAGGACGCGCCACGCGGAGAGAGCGGATCCCGCAGACGCAGGCCGGCTCGCCGCTGCCGGGGGAGGGAGGGGGACTTACAGGGGATTTGAGGGGCTTTCATGGATTACCGGAGCGTTTTATAATTTCAGCGCAGCGGGGAAAAGACGCACCAAAGGATCCAGTTTAAACCTCTGCACTTCATTACTGTGCATTATGCTTCAGTTAAAAATAGGCTGGAAAAATAACAATAAGTTATTTTTAACAGGGTGTGATTTAGTGGTCAATAACGAATACGGTTTTATAATTTAATTAAACTGCTGATTAATAATCACTGCATCGTAGCGTACTACATTTTACTAAGTGAACTTTTCCCAATAAAATGTCCATTACTAAAATACGAAATACAAAAAAACAGCAAAAAGGAAATAAAATAACTTAACATTCAGCACCCTTACAATCATTAACATCGATTTTATTTACTTTTGGACATCTTTCTACGCATAGAATTTTTAAAATTATTCTGCTAATGCAACTCAAACAGGCAAGGGGAAATTAAGATGTAAGAACAAAGGCAGAGTTTCTTATTAATCTCTAAATTAAAGCTACCAGATATTGACTAGATATAAATTTTTTCAAAAATGTATTTCTATGAAATCATTTCCAAGATATAAGGGGGAAACCAGTAGGGCACTAGGACATTTTGTGCATTAAGATGCATAGGCCTATGCTGACACACACACACAGCAAACTTCGGGGAGAATGTACAGGCAAGTTAGCAATTATTAGCTCTGCCAGCTAAGACTTGTTTCCTTTTAACTTTTTTCTTTTTAATTTTTAGTGGGGGAGGGAACAGACTTTCACGTTTTGGTTATTTATGCTTTGATAACGTCTGACTTTCCACTACGATTCATTTACACGCACACACACACACACACACACACACACACACTATATCAGTGGTTCTCAGCCTTCCTAAGGCCGAGACCCTTGCATACAGCTCCTCATGGGGTCGTGACCCCCAACCATGAAATGTTGCTACTGTTATGCATCGTGATGTAAATATCTGCATTTTCCGATCGTCTTAGGCGACCCCTGTGAAAGGGTCCAACCCACAGGTTGAGAACTGCTGCACTATATATACACACACACACACACACACACACACACACACATGTATGTATATATACACGTATATGTATATATGTATATATATGTATATATTATAATATATATGTGTGTATATATATGTGTATATATATATACTAATTATAAAGGAAGACCCATACGGACGTATTTCGTCCTATAACCAGAAAGTGTTGCAAGTGGAGAGAACCCAGCGGCTTTCGCTCCACAGTGAGGCACCAGGAAGAGCCACGGCTCAGCCCGGGTCCACTGTCCAGCCAGCTTCCCCCACCTCGGCCACAGGACACACATGATCCGACTGTGGCGAAAGTTAAGAGGAGAGCAGCCACACGCTTGTGAATGTCACAGTCCACACGAAGATGTGTGATGAGAATAATACGCATTTAACTTTTAAATTAAGCCAACCAACAAGGGGGTTCTGTATGGCCCCTGGTCGTTTGTCTGAATGTAATGAAAGAGCTGCCCACGTGGAACCCAATCACAGTCACGGAAATTAATGTCCACGCTTTTTATTCTATTAGCTTGATGGCTCTGAACGACACTGGCGCGTCTTGTTCATTTAAACCACAAGGCTAAATGCATTTCTTCTCACTTTCCAAGACCCCGAGCAGCTCTGAGAAACAGGTTTGAGAGGGTATCCATCACGGCTCGTCCTGGGACTGCGCTGAGCTTAATCTGTGCCGTCCACCTCTGTGGGCGCTGGTTTAAAACATTTGCATTATTTTTTTAATGTATTTTTTTATTGAATTTTTACAGAGAGGAAGGGAGAGGGATAGAAAGCTAGAAACATCGATGAGAGAGAGACATCGATCAGCCGCCTCCTACACGCCCTTACTGGAGATGTGCCCGCAACCAAGGTACATGCCCTTGACCAGAATAGAACCTGGGACTCTTCAGTCCTCAGGCCGACGCTCTATCCACTGAGCCGCACCGGTTCCGGCCATTTGCATTATTTTTATGTGAAATGCTTTTCCACAACAAAGTCTCTAAGAATGAAGGCAATGACCCTTTCTCTCCCGCTGACTCAGGATGACAGGAAGGAGGTACCAGGTCCGCAGACGCCCCCCCCTCCATAAGTGGCTGGCCGTCCTACCAGAGGCCGCGTGTGAGTCTCACCCAGTTTAACCTGTGACCACAGCGAGCTTGAGAGACTGGGCATTGCAGCGCTCCCCAATACAGCGCCCTCCCCGTCCAGTCTCCCCACCAAACCTCCCCACCCGACACTCCGTAGACACATCACACGAACATTTACACCCCAAACCACCAGTGAGCTCCCGAAGTCACAAGCTTGCCCTGAGGACCCGGTGGAAGGTCTGACATCCTGGAATGGGGGTCTGCCTGTGCTTACTTAAACGGGCTCTCGTCTGGCTCGTTAGCGGTGGAGAGCTGCGCCCACACTCTGTGCGGTGCCGCCCGAGAGCCCGCTGGAGGGAGACGGTCACCTGACAAACAGGCACCGGGCCCCACCCGTGTGCCAGGGCTTCATGGCCGACGGGCATCTGAAAGCCCTCAGTATGCGGGACAGAGGCCCAAAGGAACCAATGTGAAAATATAATAAAGAAAGAGGAAGAGGAGGAGAAAGAGGAGGGGGAGGAGAAAGAGGGGAAGGAGGGGGAGGGGGAGGAGGGGGAGGAGGAAGGGGAGGAGGGGGAGGAGGAGAACCAGAGCAGCTGCCCGAGGGGACGGCACGGAGGCCTGCGGGCCCCCACACACCCCTGGACTCTGACTCCCCGTAAACAGCAGCTCCCCCCAACAGCGGCCTCACAAGCCAAGGAGAACAGCAAGCCCCACCGGGAGGAGGAGAGCCATCGGGGAGGACACAGTGGAGGAGACAGTGTCTCTCCATCGTCTCGCCAGGAAGAGCAAACGCGGGAAGCAGGCAGCACCCTCACCCACTTCCCGTTAAACATAACGGTCCTGCGCCCTCAGAATCAGGACGGAATCCCGTGGCGGCGGGTTCTCTGACCGGGAAAACACGGGGCAGTAAGAAGGCAGAGAGTGCACACTGCATCTTATAACATTTTCCATCAACGACGGTTAAACGTAACGGGTTTCGGTCCCTGAAGGTGTGCGATGCAGTTACCTGGAAAACTAATCCCTGACCAGTTGCCTGGAAAATTCCATCCCCTCCGGAAAGCGGCCGGTAAACAGAGTGTTATGAACGCGCTGCTCCCGCGCAGACACGCGGGTCCGGCTGCGCACAAAGCCTCTGGACTCCCGGGCCAGCGCCTTTCGCCCGCCGGCCAGCGTCCCTCTGGGCTCCTGCGCCTTTAAGACATCGGGCTAACACCTCACCGCGGCAGGTGAGCGCCCTCAATAGTAACGGGATCGCCCCCTTTTCAGTAACAGACTCTCCCACCTATCACGTCTACAAATGTCAACGTCCAGGCAGAAGCAACAAAAATAAGCGACGGGATAAATGTAATGATTTACGTTAATGAAGGTGGGAACACGGAGGGTGGGTGATGCCAAGGAATGAGTGTTTTTAAAGCTCTTTTTGACTGAGATAAGCTTAGGTAGCAGCACCAATGTCACACTCTGCCCTAAATCAGCGGTTCTCAACCCGTGGGTCGTGACCTGTTTTCTAATGGTCTCAGGCTGTACAGCAGTGAACCACAGGTGGAGAGCCACTAGCAGGGTCGCCTAAGACCATCAGAAAGCACAGATATTTACATTATGATTCACCACAACACGAGGGGCTGTCTTTAATGGTTGCGGCCTTAGAAAGGTGGAGAACCACTGCCCTCACTGTATTCTAACCCGCCTACCTGCCCAGCTGGCTAGACTTGGAGGATGGCCAGAAAAATGCGGGTCTCTGTGGAAAAAACAAACAAACAAACAAACAAAACAAAAGACATGGACCATCTGGAAGAAGTGGAGCCATTTCCAGAAACGCACAACCTGCCACAAATGAGTCGGGAAGCATCAGGAATCTGAGCAGACAGATTACAACTGGTGAACTGAAGCAGCAATTAAAAACAAAACAAAAACAACACCTCACAGCAAATAAAAGTCCTGGACCGGATGGCTTCACAGGTGAGTTTCCCCCAAATTCCAAGAGAAGGGAAGGCTCCCAAGCTCACTTTCTGAGGCGGCGTCCGCGAGCCCCCACCCCGGACAAAGACGCCACCAAGATAGAAAAGAGCAGGCCACATCCCTGCTGAACGTGGATGCTGAAACCCGCAACAAAGTATTATTAGCCCGCCAGACCCAGCAACGCACTGAAGGTCACAGCCAGGACCCAGTGGGCTTTACTCCAGGGATGCGAGGCCGGTGCAATACCCGCAAACCAGCACACACGGTGAGCCACATAAGCATAATGAAGCATAAAAGCCACATGATTGCATCAACAGGTGCAAAAGGGCATTTGATCAAACCCAGCATCCATTGTGGTTAAAACCCTCGGGCCAGTGGGAGCACGCCCAGTGTGGGAAAGGCCACGGCTGGCAAACCCGCAGCCAGCATCACGCTCCCGGGCAGAAGCTAAAAGCGCCTCCTTCAGGCTGGCAACGAGACAGGGATGTCCGCGTTCACCGCTTTCTCAACACGGTACCGAAGACCTCGCCACAGCCATCCACCAAGAAGGAGTAAAGGCATCCAATCTGTAGAGGAGGAAGCAAAGCTGTCGTGAGTCACAGATGACGTGATATGTACGTAGAAAACCCTGAAGACCCCACCAAAAAGTGACTACATATAATACACGAACTCAGCAAGGTGGCAGGATGCAACATGAATGTTCAGAAACCCGGGGCATTTGTATGCACCAAGAATGAACCATCAGAAAGAGAAACTAAGAAAACAGTCCCATTTACTACGGCAACAAAAGCAAGATGGCACCTGGAAATGAACTGAACTGAGGCAGAAGGCTTAGACCTGGAAAACTACAGGACGCTGAACAAAGAAAAGGAAGAAGATACAAATGAGCGGAAGCACAAGCCATATTCATGGACTGGAAGAACTAACAGCATTAGAATGTCCATACTCTCCAAAGCCATCTGCAGGTTCCACGCAGTTCCATTAAAACACCAACGGCACGTCTCACAGACCCAGAACCAGCATCCCCAACATTTACATGAACCCACAAAGGGCCCCAGACAACCTTAGCAACCTTAAGAAGGAAGAACGAAGCTGGGAATATCACACACTCCTGACCTCAAACGACACGGAGTGGCCAGAGGATGATGATCTGCGTGTGTGTGTGTGTGTGTGTGTGTGTGTGTGTATTAGAGGCCCGGTGCATGAATTCGTTCATGGGTGTGGTCCAGCCAGCCTGGCCAGGGGGAGGGGACATGGGCAGTTGGCCGGCCTGCTTGCTGGTGGAACTCCTGGTGGAGGGGGCAATTTGCATATTAGGAGAGACACAGAGTGGCCAGATGATTATGCGGTCAGAGGTCATCATCCTCTGGCCGCTCCGTGTGTACTTACAAGGCCTCTCTGATGCAAGCAGCCTGTCCCTGGCATAGACAGGCATGCAGGCCCATGAACAGAACAAGAGGCAAGAACACACAATGGAGTGAAAACAGCTTTTTCAATAGACGCCGTCAACAATAAAGTTTAAAAAAAAATTTAACCCAAAGAACAAATTAACTGCTCTGATTGCAGGCAGTTTAAGTGTAGTCTTTACACTTTAAGAAAGTAAAAGTTGAAGTTATTCTCAATTTACCCTTCCAAGTATCCCTCCTGAAAATAAACTTAAAATTTCTGTCACATTTCTCACAGGCCCTTAAGCCACTGGAATCAAAATAAAAGCGTGAACCTTTCGCGGCAGAACTGAGGGTGACAAGGATGTACACGGAGCCCTCACACAGGGCCTGGATTCGGATCGACCCAAAATGGGCCCCTGAATGATTACACAGTCAAAACGTGGCTTTATCCGAGACCCACCTCCCTCTCCACTGAAAACCCCGTGTAGCCGGTCCTTCGGTCTGACATTCACAGCAGGGTCACAGCAGTCACGTCCCGCTCGCCTCCTCGATGAAGGGTTCGTTCGCTGGGACACGGAGCAGAGCTATTTTGGTAGAACATCCTCTGAGCTTAATCCCAAACACCGGCCATATCATTTCCAAGTCAATAAAAATTCAGCGGAGACCAATGGTACATGAAGGATTGTTCACTGAGAAAACCACGTCCGTACCCTTTAGACTTGACCTTCTGGGGGGCTGTCTACGTCTTTAAACGTAGAGAAATAACGAGGCAAACAATCATTTCTTTCGGGAAATAGGTGGTCACATAAATGGTTCCCAGGTGGCCTTTCGCGGGCTCACTGGTACTCCTCAGGAGGTGAACGGATGCTGATGCTTCAGGTATGAACCCGCATTCTTTAAAAATATTTTTTTATTGATTTCAGAGAGAAAGGGAAAGGGAAAGAGAGAAACATCCATGATGAGAGAGAATCATTGATGGACTGCCTCCTGCATGCCCTCCTTTGGGGATCAAGCCCACAACCTGGGCCTGTGCCCTTGACTGGAATTGAACCGGGGACCCTTCAGTCCGCAGGCCAACGCTCTATCCACTGAGCCACACCAGCTAGGGCTAAGCCTGCATTTTTACCTCTCACTCAGGCACATATGCTATCTTCATATCAAGGTGATTTTGAAATAATTTACCTTATATGCCTATCTATTTAAAAATAAGTATTACTCTGTCAATAATAGCTTATCTAATAAAAGAATAATATGCAGATTGACCATCACTCCAACACACAAGATGGCTGCTCCCATGTGGTCAAAGATGGCCACCACAGGGCGGCCAGCAGGGAAGGGCAGTTGGGAGGGACCAGGCCTGCAAGGGAAGGGCAGTTGGGGGGGGTGGGACCCAGGCCTACAGAGGAGAGCAGTTGGGAGGACCAGGCCTGCAAAGGAGGGTAGTTAGGGGTGACCAGGCCAGCAGGGGATGGCAGTTAGGGGCAATCAGGCTGACAGGGGAGCAGTTAGGCATCCATCAGGTTGGCAGGGGAGTGGTTAGGGGGCGATCAGGCTGGCAGGCAGGAGCAGTTAGGGGCAATCAGGAAGGAAGGCAGGCAGGTGAGCAGTTGGGAGCCAGCAGTACTGGGTTCTGAGAAGGATGTCTGACTGGCCATTTAGGCCGGATCCTACTGGGATCAGACCTAAACAGGCAGCAGTCGGACATCCCTCGAGGGGTCCCAGATTGGAGAGGATGCAGGCTGGGCTGAGGAACACTCTCCCTCCCCTGTGCACAAATTTCGTGCACCAGGCCTCTAGTCATAAACAAACAGCAATACTAGTTTCCCTGTCTTGTTCATTCCAGCCATGTATTTTTTCCTTTATAAAACATGAGTGAAGTTTGTTTTTTTAATATATTTTATTGATTTTTTACAGAGAGGAAGGGAGAGGGATAGAAAGTCAGAAACATTGATGAGAGAGAGACATCGATCAGCCGCCTCCTGCACGCCCCACAGTGGAGATGTGCCCGCAAGCAAGGTACATGCCCCCGACCAGGATCGAACCTGGGACCCTTCAGTCCACAGGCCAATGCTCTATCCACTGAGCCAAACCGGTCTCGGCCATGAGTGAAGTTTTAAGCTCTGCCTAGCCCTCAGCCTTCCAGGCCTGTTTTCCTAGTCTCTCCCGGCTCACCGTCAAAGAAACAGCGGTCAGGGGATGTCTCCTCTAGGTTCCCGCAGAGGTGCGTAATGTGACAAAACACACGTTCCTGCAGCGATTCGGAAGGACCTCACCTTTGAATAAGCGTTCCGTCACCAGAAAAACCAAAAGCCGAGCACTTCATCAGGATGTTTCACAGGAGGCGGTGAGCGGAGTCTCTGCCAAGGGTCTCACGCCCGAAATACCTAACGCCTGCTCTCGGGCGAGCTGAAATGGGTCCTTTCTGAGACTCTGCGGTTTATCGTACCCCATCCGGAAACGTATGCAAATAACTGCACGGCGGTTTGAGCTGGTATAATGAGGACTGCACACAGGGAGGGAAACTTGGTGCTGGGTTTGGGGAACATAATTTAACAACCATTTTCAAGAGTCCTTACGAGATCTTACTGTTTGATCGAGTTATCACATTCTCAGGACTCCGTCTCAAATTAAGGATAGAATTTTCCCCACCAAGGTGTTCATCTCCTCAGAGTGAGAACTTCCAACTCTGAAACCTCCCGATGTTGAATTATGACTTTTTATAGGATGGAGTGTGGGTGTTTTTGCCCTTCAATGGCTGCTTATAAATAATGTTAAAAAGCAGGGGAAATGGCGGGGAGGTATATTATGTGTGGAAAGCAGGAGCCAGAACCGCTGGCTTGGCTCAGGGGTGAAGTGTTGACCTATGAACCAGGGGGTCATGGTTTGATTCCTGCTCAGGGCGGTTTACCGGCTCAAGCCCCTGTAGGGGGCGTGCAGGAGGTGGCTGATCAATGGTTCTCTTGCATCATTGACGTTTCTTTCTCTCCCTCTCCCTTCCTCTCTGAAATCAAAAAAGTATACATATCTTTAAAAGCAGGAGATAGCCAAAACAGGCTTGGCTCAGTGGATAGAGCGTCGGCCTGCAGACTGAGGGGTCCCAGGTTCGATTCCGGTCAAGGGCATGTACCTTGGTTGCAGGCACATCCCCAGTAGGGGGCATGCAAGAGGCAGCTGATCAATATTTCTCTGTCATCGATGTTTCTAGCTCTCTATTCCTCTCCCTTCCTCTCTGTAAAAAATCAATAAAATATATATTTAAAAAAAAGAAACAAATAAAAGCAGGAGACAGACGTACATGTGTATATGGCATCATTTCAACTACATAAAACTGCATCAGAGAAACAGCAAAAAAGTACACCAGCGCGGAATGCAGGTCATTCGAGTGAGCACTTCTTGTCTTCGTCTCTGTGGGTCACCATGACCTCTGTGAGCAAGTTTCTCTGTCAAAGAAGCGAGCGCTCTTTTCTCTTCTGTTGGTGTAACAGTGGTCGGCAAATCGTGGCTCCAGAGCCACATGCCGCTTGCCGCTCTGTGACTAAGGAGTTTGCCGACCACTGTCATATACTACCCTCTGCCTCTTTGCACACAATATGCCACAACTGCCTGATCCTCACGGCTTCCAACAACACGGTAACATTTAGTCTAGTCCAGGGGTCGGCAAACGCATTAGTCCACAGAGCGGCAAACCGCGGCTCTCGAGCTGCATGTGGCCCTCAAGCCGTGGTTTGCCGACAACTGACTGGTGTAACAGAGTGGCTGGCACTGGGGACAGATGGGCTGTGGCCGCTCCGCTGTCACGTGGGATCTTCAGGCACCTCTGTAACCACAGGGGCCCAGGAGAGCCCCCCCCCCTCCGAGGGAGCCCCTTTCCTCATCCCGAGTGGTTCAGGGTTCCCGGTTCAGGGCTCGGGTTCTGAAGGAGGCTGCACGCAAACAAAAGGAGAGACTAGAAAACATTAATTTGGCGATATTGGGGGGCCAGGTGGGAGCCTTCCTCTAGCACAGTGGTTCTCAACCTTCCTAAGGCCGCGACCCTTGCATACAGCTCCTCATGGGGCGGTGACCCCCAACCATAAAATGATTTCCATGGCTACTTCATAGCTGTCATCTTGCTACTGTTATGAACTGTCATGTAAATATCTGATAGGCAGGATGCATTTTCATTGTTACAAATGGAACATCATTAAAGCACAGGGATTCATCACAAAAACAATATGTAATTGTATATTGTGAAATATTTCTTTCTAATTACAAATAAATGAAATTTTGTCTTGAATCGTGGTGTAGCATGGGCAACAGTCTTCCTAGGACAACAGTAAACGACATGGCTACACTTTGCGACACTGAGGAGCGGTGTGTGGGTTCCTCAGACCATGGGAAATAGGTGTTTTCCGCTGGTCTTAGGCGACCCCTGTGAAAGGGTCGTTTGACCCCCAAAGGGGTCGTGACCCACAGGTTGAGAACCGCTGGTCCAGGGGAGCTGCACACAGAGTGTTCCAGGAGGTTTTGCCCCTTCGAGTTTTCTTAAAAATCCACCAACAGGATCATTTCTCCTTCCAGTGTGACACCTGCATCTTTCCCCTCATTTTCTCCCGCTCCCCGCCCCGTCCGGTGGTGTCAGTGTTGAAGGCGCACCGTTACCACTTAGCGCTGAATTACCGCTGCCCTGACGAGGCTGTGGAAAGCGGTACGAGCCGCGCGGGTAATTCAATGAGCCAGACCGGCCCCGGGCACCTCTCGCTCGGAAATGAGATTGTGGCGCCGGAGGCCCCACCTTCACGGGTCCTGTCTGAGCCCCGTCTGGGTTTCGCCGCTAATCACATCTCCTCCGAAAGGCCATCCCGCCTCTGACGTGAGTGTCCCCCCGGCCCCCTCAAAGGTCAGCGTGGGAATTGCTTTAAAACAAGGGTTTGTTTCCTCCAGAGCAGTGGTTCTCCACCTTCCTAAGGCCGCGACCCTTTAAGACAGCTCCTCATGGGGTGGTGACCCCCAACCATAACATTATTTCCGTGGCTACTTCATCGCTGTCATTGTGCTACTGTGATGAACTGTCATGTAAATATTTGATAGGCAGGATGTATTTTCATTGTTACAAATTGGACATCATTGAAGCATAGGGATTAATCACAAAAATAGTATGTAATTGTATATTGTGAAATACTTATTTCTCATGACAGATAAATGAAATCTTGTCTTGAATCGTGGTGTCGCATGGGCAACAGTCTTCCTAGGACAACAGTAAACGACACGGCTACACTTTGCTACACCGAGGAGCGGTGTGTGGGTGCCTAAGACCATGGGAAATAGGTGTTTTCCGCTGGTCTTAGGCGACCCCTGTGAAAGGGTCGTTCGGCCCCCAAGGGGTCGCGGCCCACAGGTTGAGAACTGCTGCTCCAGAGGCTGCTGGGGCCTCTCCGCTGGAGCCCGGGCGCCAGGGGTTGGGGCTCGGGCCTCCCAGGGGAGTCAGGGCCCTCGGGCCTCGGGGTTCGGGGCGGAGGGGAAGCGGCAGCCTTTCGGGGTTCGGCCAGCGATGCCCTCACCAGGGAGAGCGCCTCCACGGGCTGGCCCAGACCCAGCTCTGGGGCCGCACGAGGACCAGGTCCCGCGCCCGGAGCGCCAGTGCTTCCCGCAGTGACCCTGCTAGCAGTTTTCAGCCTGTGGGTCTTGACCCACACGTTGAGAACCGCTGCTGTAGAGCCTAAAACCATCGGAAAGCACAGATATTTACATGACGATTCATAACAGGAGCACAATGACAGTGATGAAGTAGCAATGAAAATAATTTTAAGGTTGGGGGTCACCACCACATGAGGAACTGTATTAAAAGGTCACAGGTTTAAAAAAGGTTGAGAACCACTGCTCCAGAGGGGGCATCTTATCTCCGAACTGGCACATCGGCAAACCCAGGGAAGGGGCGACGGCGAACCCCATTATGACGGTTCCAAACAACCCTCTTTCCAGAGGCGGAAAAACGCGGTGCACGGGAGAAATGTGGGGAGCAGGGACGTGCTGGCACAAGTAGAATTACCCACAAGCTCCATGTCCAGGGATGATCGATACTCTTCCTATTCCGTTATCTGGCTTGTTTCCATAGCATTTGTATCTCCGTACACGGGCATTAATGCTCTTTTATTAAAACGGCATCACACTCACTTAAGGTTCGGCATTATGGGAGGCATTTTCCACAACGCGCGCCTTTAATGCCCTCGTAAAACCCTGCTGTATGATTCTCCTCTTAATTAATACCGCCGCTCTGGGCGGAAGTGTGAGTGCATTCCGTTTTTTTAAGCTTTTACCCGCGTTGATGCGCCTCTCTGCGGGCGAGAGGGACAGTAAGGTCCCGGCTCCCCCTCGCGCTGGCGATGCGACGCCGGACCAGGTACGTGGCCCGGTGCCCCCGATATTTTAACCGAACAGACGGGATAGCCGGCTCCTAGCTCATATGGTCACACTGAGTCCCATAAGCTGACTTATGTAAAAATGCTGCAAACGGTGAGTGTCCCAGACATAGCAAGCGGCACCAAGATCTCAGCCGCTATTGTTATTTCTCCCCGCAATGAATTGCAGAGTGTGATTACCGGGTAGAAAGGCTCCCGCGCTGAGTTTTTATTATGTGTTATTAATTTCCCCGGAAAATGTGGTACAAAATAAATTATTCACCTGCACGAAATGTCCTTCCTGCGCGTACCGACCGGGCGCAGGACCCGGGAACGCAGCCCCCGCCCCCCCCCCCAGGCAGGAGCGAGCGGCGCCCATTAGCATAAAGCTCGCAGCGCGCCAGCGGGCGCGGGAGGATAAATTACGTTCTGACAGGAACGCGCCTCCGACGGTAACACACGTCCTCTCCCTGAATGCCCCTGCGGGCTCCCCCCCATGGCGGCGGCGGCGCCCAGGACACGGGACAGCCAGGCAGCGGCGGCCACGGCGTCAGCAGGAGACCGAGGGACACGCCTGGTCCCTGGCGGAGGACACGGCACCCTAAGGAGGCTGCCTCCCGAGAAGAGGGCCTTCGCCGCGGTGGCAGGCGCTACCGTTTCCCCGAAGTAAGGCATCCCCTGAAAATAAGACCTACTTCCCGTTTTGCCTCTCGCTGTCATATAAGGCGTCCCCCCCGGAAATAAGACCGCCCCGAAAATAAGGCCTCCCCTGAACATAAGGCCTCCCCGGAATAGAAGGCTCCCAAAGCTACTGTCAGGCATCTGACTCCTGATTTAAAGGGACCTCTCGCAGCCTGAACAGCTCCGGCTGCGCTGCGGCCCATCAGGGAGCTGGTTGGTGATGACATCAACTACCGACAGTCTACAGCAGCGGTTCTCAACCTGTGGGTCCCTTGGGGCCCCATCGACCCCATCACAGGGGTCGCCTAAGACCATCAGAAAACACAGATATTTACATTATGATTCACAACAGCAGCAAAATTACTGTTAGGAAGTAGAAACGGAAATGATTTTTTGGTTGGGGGTCACCACCCCATGAGGAGCTGTGTTAAAGGGTCCCGGCTTTAGGAAGGTTGAGAACCACTGGTCTACAGGTCATACATTTCTTTTTTGTTGTTGTTCAACAATAAATGTGCACCGTCTTCTTCTTCGTGGAAAAATAAGACCTCCCCTGAGAAAATAAGACCTGACTCCTCTTTGGGAGCAAACACGAATAGAAGACGCTGTCTGATTTTCGGGGAAACGGGGTAGGAAAGTCACGTGACTTTGGGAGGTGCTGGGAGAGGCGCGAGCCAGGCCTTCCCTAGACGGGCCAAAAGGACAGCGCCGGGCGGGTGGCGTTCAAGGCCAAGGCCAACCGCTGCGCACCACGAGCTCGCCCGGAGCCCGCAGCGGCGTGGGGGGCGAGGGGTGGGGAGCAGCTTCCCGTCGCCGCTCCCGATGGCAGCTCGCCCCTCAGGGTGGCAGGCTGGGAGCGGGGAGGGTGGGGGGGCGGGTGGCACACTCCTGGCTCCTCCCTTGTCCGGGCTGTCCCGAAAGGAGAGGCTACTTAGCGCCCGCCGAGGGCCTGCCGAGGACGTGGCCACGGTCGCCAGGACGGGGCTGCGAAGCACAGAACACGCCGACTCGCCTTCCGGGAGCCGGTGCGGGTCTCCCTGGGGTGCCAGTCAGTCAGGAGGTGGCGGGGGTTGGACCAATCAGCTCCAGCATCAGGAGATGAGCAGCCCCTCCCGACAGCCTGGGACAGGGGGTTCCCAAACCGGGTAAGGACTCGGTATGGCTGATGCTCCCTCTCTCTATATATATATACACACACACACACACACACACATACAGTGGTGCCTCAAGATACGAGTGCCCTAACACACGAGATTTTTGAGATACAAGCCGTTGAGCGAGCGATTTTTGCTTTGAAATATGAGCAACAGTTGAGATAGGAGTCATCGCTCGGATCGGCCGGCTGCACACGACCCACCCGTTTACGCGACGCGAGCATCTCATAGTTTCCCACGCCTCAAGGTTATGGAACGAATTAAACTCGTATCTCGAGGGACCATTGTATATATGTATATTGCTTTCAGAGAGGAAGGGAGAAGGGGAGAGAGATGGAAACATCAATGATGAGAGAGAATCATGGATCAGCTGCCTCCTGCACGCCCACCACTGGGGATGGAGCCCGAAACCCAGGCCTGTGCCCTTGGCTGGAATCGAACCTGGGACCCTTCAGTCTGCAGGCTGCCACTCTATCCACTGAGCCACACTCGCTAGGGCACGGCTGATGCTCTTAGCAGACTGGCGGCTGGGGGTCCCGGGACAGGAGCCGCTTCCTGCCGCCGCTGGACAGACCGTGGCCGCAGCCTCTGAAAAGCCTCTTCCGCTCCAGCCGGAACTGGAGGGGCTCTGGGAGGCCTCGCCAGGCGAGGGAGGGTGCAGACAGGAGGGTCACGGGGGAAACAAGGGCTGGTGCCTGTCACCCCAAGCCTCCGAGACGACACGGAGCAAGCATGCGCCTCCTCCGGAAAGAGACCTCAGAGCCCCCAGTGGCTCCCGACCCCCCTGCCCGTCCTGGTCCTCACGGAGAGCGTTCCGTGTCCCCGAAATATGGCCATCAACGCCGTTGCAGGCTGAGTTCCTAAGAAAGGACATGCCTCCCTTTGAATGCTTTCACGACTTCTTTTAAAGTAAAAGACAACACTAGACAGATTTCAACCGTTCCTTGTCAGACAGTAACACCCGGCTCTTCACACGAGACTCCCACCAACGTTCCCAACGCCTCAAGCACACACGCACCCGGGGATCCTCCGGGAGGGGTTTCCCCGCACTGAGGCAGGGGACTCGCGGACGCAGGGCCGGCAGGTAGGACACGGGACACGCGTTCCTGGAGAGGCCGTGGGAAGGCCACAGACACCTTGCCGGGAAATCACAGGTCGCCTTCCTGAAGGCTTCGAGTTACAGTATCTGCTTCTTCATAACGTGAACCGGACCTCGGAGGCCAAATGCTTACATTTACTCTGATCGTACTTTCCCGTTTGGTGAAGAGAACATAGAATAAGCCTCACAGGCAGGATGTGGTGAAGCAGGCGGCTTCCATTCCAGGGCAGTGTGTGTGTGTGTGTGTGTGTGTGTGTGTGTGTTTGTGTCTGTGTGTGTGTGTGTCTCAGTGTGTGTCTGAGTGTGTGTCTGTGTCCCAGTGTGTGTCTGAGTGTGTGTATGTGTGTCTGAGTGTGTGTCTGTGTCCCAGTGTGTGTCTGAGTGTGTGTCTAAGTGTATGTCTGTGTGTGTGTCTGAGTGTGTGTCTGTATGTGTGTGTGTGTCTGTGTGTGTCTGTCTGTGTGTGTGTGTGTGTACGTGTGTACACGTGCGCACTTGGTCAATTATATATAGGTGCCTGTATGTATAAGCAGAGCATTTATGCATAATACATATGGTACAGTGTACACATGTATATATATATGTGTGTGTGTGTGTGTGCCCTACGTAATTATATGATATATAACATAGGTACATAGAAAGTATATAGTTTGAATCGTATCTTATGTTTTATACTCACACATACTCATATGCCTATTTTGAAAATAGATCATAAAACAAGAAAATACATTTTTAATATATATGTGTATATATATATATATATATATATATATATTATTGATTTTTTTACAGAGAGGAAGAGAGAAGGATAGAGAGAAACATCAATGAGAGAGAGAGACATCAATCAGCTGCCTCTTGCATAGCACCCACCCCCATTGGGGATGTGCCCATAACCAAGGCACATGCCCTGGACCGGAATCGAACCTGGGATCTTTACGTTGGCAGGCCGACGCTCTATCCACTGAGCCACACCGGTGAGGGCAAGAAAATACATTTGAGGTAAAGGACAAAACAAAGGAAAGTGCTAAGACTGTCTTACACCCTTTTAACTTCATGCATTAAAGATTCCACTTCAGTCGGCATCCAGTGAATTATAAGACGACAATGGAATAATTACGTGTGCAGAAAGCCCGTCTCATTATACCGCCCGGACATTTCCAAAGATCCGAAAGGAAACATTCCAGCCAAGTCTCTGATGCACAGTAAAGGGAATTTTTCACTGGTTATGTTTTAATTTTCAAAAATTGATCAAAATAAGGTGCTCTGTGACTTTGAGGGTGCTGCGGGGGTTTCTGAATAATGCATGTCTCACTTTGAGTAACTTGTAATCTGTAAAATCAAGTGAGTGGAAAAACAGTCCCAAAATGTCCAAAGCAAAATCACATCAACGTTTCTCTCTGGCGAAAGCCGTCTACGGCTCCGAACTGACCTCCAAACACCGAGGTGAGCTGCTTGCACCTTCGGTTCTACGCGCGGAGGTCAAGGGAAGCTGGCGAATTTTTTAAAAATATATTTTATTGATTTTTTTTTTTTTTACAGAGAGGAAGGGAGAGGGATAGAGAGTCAGAAACATCGAAGAGAGGGAAGCATCGATCAGCTGCATCCTGCACGCCCTCCACTGGGGATGTGTCTGCAACCAAGTACGTGCCTTTGACCAGAATCGAACCTGGGACCCTTCCGTCCACAGACCGATGCTCTGTCCACTGAGCCACACCGGTTTTGGCAAAGCCGGCGTGTTTTAAGAGCACAGTCTACATCCCGGAGGCTCCTTGATGGTATTGTTAAAAACGCCGCTCTGAGCATAAACAACGGAGCCTTTCCCTGCGCGGGGGTGTTGGTGGAGTTTCAGGGTTCGCGTCGCACCCCCGCCGGTCCCGCCACCCCGCCTCCCGCCGTTAGAGACCCTTCCGGAGGGCCGCGGGCCCGTGCGCAGGCAGCTCCTGAGGGTGCAGCCTTGGCCCCAGAGTCCTGCTGGTCAGAGGTGCCTCTCCGTCTGCACTCGACACGACACCACAAAAAGGAGCGGGTTTCCTCCTGCTCCCCAATACCCTCCCCCTGTGGGAACGCAGCGAGGATGGAACTGAGGGGTCCCGTCCGCTCCCAGAAGACACTGGGGCTGCCCCGCACACAGCAGAGCGGGAAGTGGCTGCACGTCCAGGTCCGGTCCCCTCCGGCCAGGCCCAGCCCCCGCCTCCCACCGGCCGCCTCTGCCCGGAGCGTCCCGGTGCCGGTAAAGGAACACGGTGTCCACATGCCCATAGCGTGTTCTTCCCGGCATGGCCAGGCCGACGCGGCTGCGCTGGGAGACACATTCCATGACAGAGGCGCGGAGGGATCGGGTTTCTCATCGACGTTAGAAAGGTTTCTCGTATGCTTGTCACACGTAGAATGAAGCTGGTGTGTGTGTGTGTGTGTGTGTGTGTGTGTGTGTGTGTGTACATGCGCTGGCGTGTAAAGAAAAATGCAAATAAGGAGGAGAGAGTGGCTATTTGTGTGGCCTGACATTCCATCTCCCCTTCCCCCAGCTTTTTTATTTTTAATATATTTTATTGATTTTCTATAGAGAGGCAGGGAGAGGGAGAGAGTTAGAAATATTGATGGGAGAGAGACATTGATCAGCTGCCTCCCGCCCGCCTCAGACCACCGACCTCCCTAAACTCAGAGGGAAATAAATGGCTCTCTCCTCTAGGCCGCGTGCGTTTCCGATGGAAAGCAACCCAAGCCACCCTGGCCCATAAATTATTCACAAATATAGTATTTACGTCTGAGCTGCGTATTTCCCCTTTAACAGAAAAATGCGAATTGACACATAAAACATACGCAAGAAACAAAAGATTATGCTCCATATTTAATTCATGAAATGCAGAAACGGTGCGGCCAATCTCTCACAGAAACACACGCACACACACACATGCACACACACACGCACGCACACACCCCGTCCTGGGGATTTAAGCTAAAAACACACAAACGCCACCAGACGGCGTGTGCAGACACTCGCTCGGGAAGACTGATACCGCGTCCGGCTCTGCTGCGCCTCCTTCTCTCTGAGATGCAGGGACCGTGTCCACGCTGCTCGCCATGAGTCTGTCTTCCAGCCGCATGGCCTTCAGTCTCCATTACGCCACGTTAAAATTGATCAAATCCTGCAATCACGGCTTAAACACTGAACATCACAAAGCAAACCGCCAACCGGACGCCATGCGGTAACACACGGCAGGCACAGCGCTGGCCACGTTCCCCACGAACAACAGCTCGCCCCGGGAAGAACACGCTAAGGGCAGGAACAGCGAGGCGGAGCCAGAGGCGCAGAGCAACGCGTGTCTGAATGACTGCCCGTTCATTCCCGGAGACCGGGAACCACAGCGAGAAGAACACCCCTGGCCCGTGCGATGTGACACGGACACGCCAGTGCCGGCACCCACGGCCCGAGGACACGGACACATCAGTGCCGGCGTCCACGGCCCGAAGACATGGACACGCCAGTGCCGGCGTCCACAGCCTGAGACATGGACATGTCAGAGTCAACTCCCACAGCCTGAGACACGGACACGCCAGTGTCAACTCCCACAGCCTGAGACACGGACATGCCAGTGTCAACTCCCACAGCCTGAGACACGGACACGCCAGTGTCAACTCCCACAGCCTGAGACATGGACACGCCAGAGTCAGCGCCCACGGCCTGAGACACGGACACGCCATTGCCAGCACCCAGGGCCTGAGACACGGACACACCAGTGCCAACTCCCGTGGCCCAAGATACAGGTACGTCAGTGTCAACTCCCACAGCCTGAGACACGAACACACCAGTGCCAGCGCCCACGGCCTGAGACACGGACACGCCAGTGCTGGTGCCCACGGCCTGAGACACGGACACGCCAGAGTCAGTGCCCTCGGCCTGAGACATGGACACGCCAGTGTCAACTCCCACAGCCTGAGACACGGACACGCCAGTGTCAACTCCCACAGTCTGAGACACAGACACGCCAGAGTCAGTGCCCTCAGCCTGAGACATGGACACGCCAGTGTCAACTCCCACAGCCTGAGACACGGACACGCCAGAGTCAGTGCCCTCGGCCTGAGACACGACACACCAGTGCCAGCGCCCATGGCCCGAGACACGGACACGCCAGTGCCAAATCCCACGGCCCGAGACACAGATACGCCAGTGTCAACTCCCACAGCCTGAGACACGAACACACCAGTGCCAGCGCCCATGGCCCGAAGACAGGCGCAGGGCCACTCGGAGGAGACCGCCCGGGTTGAACCCTGACTCTGCTCTGAGCATCCTTCCGGCGTCGGCTTCTCCAGCAGGAAAACAGCATCTCGGGCACCCGGCCCTCTGTCCCCCGCCGGCCACAGCGGACGGAGGGAGGGAGGTCTCCAGGGCTGCCCAGCGGGGGACGGAGATGCGTGCGGAGCGGAGCATGTGACCGCAGGGAGCGCCGCCGTGCTCACCCGTGAAACACGGGCAGCACCCGCCCCACACCCGCACCCACTGCTCCAAAGCGCTGCTCCCACACCTGCCGCTGGCCTGCAGGATGCGAGCGTCACGCTAAGCTGTTAGTTTTTGTTTGTTTGTTTTTTGCTTTTTAAACCTTTATGCTTTTACTGGTTTTCTACAGTCAGGTGTTGTTGTTTTTTATAATGACTTTTTTTAATTGCTAACGACTGCCGCTTACCAAATTACCAGGAACACTGTGACTTAGCGGGGACCCTGCCACCTGGAAGCAGGCAGGCCTACGTGCCAGATAAACACTTTGACAAGCCACTTAACGAAGCCCGGCAGCCTGATTAGCAGACCTGCCGTCCCCGCTAACGACGCGTGACGCGGGAGAGGGAAACGGAAAGCGCTCCTGTCGGTAAAACGACCCAAATAACCTGCCGGCTGAACTCCGGGCCCTTCAAACTTCAGCGACCGCGGCGACCTCTGAACCGGAGTCCTCCTTCCGGGCAGAGCCCTGCGACCTCCGAGCGCACACCCAGGGGGAGAGGCTCTCCCTCAGCCAACGAGACAAAGGCAGGAATAACCTGAACCACTACAGCAGCGGTTCTCAACCTGTGGGTCGCGACCCATTTGGGGGTCGAACGACCCTTTCACAGGGGTCGCCTAAGACCAGCGGAAAACACCTATTTCCCAGGGTCTTAGGAACCAGCACACCGCTCCTCGGTGTAGCAACGTGCAGCCATGTCCTTTACTGTTGTCCTAGGAAGACTGTTACCCATGCTACACCACGATTCAAGACAAAAAATTTCATTTATTTGTCATTAGAAATAAATATTTCACAGTATACAATTACATATTGTCTTTGTGATGAATCCCTCTGCTTTAATGATTTTCCATTTGAACAATGAAAATGCATCCTGCCTATCAGATATTTACATGACAGTTCAGAACAGTAGCAAAATGACAGTGATGAAGTAGCCACGGAAATAATGTTATGGGTGGGGGTCACCACCCCGTGAGGAGCTGTCTTAAAGGGTCGCGGCCTCAGGAAGGTGGAGAACCACTGCACTACGTTATGTCACAGATGCCCGATGCTCCGTCGCCTTCCTCACCGCACAGCTGCAGCGTGGGGGGTGAGAGGGGGGAACCCCTGGACACCCATCCCGGACCCCCCCTCCATCGGGATCCCGCCGGCCGGACGCTCGAAGGCCCGGCTGCCTCCCGGCCTGGCTCGCCTGGGGCCAGGACTCGGGTCCCCCGCGGCCTCCCCCCCCTCACACACCTCCGCGCAGCAGCGGGCAGCCTCGGCTGCTGGACCCGTCCCTCCTGGGCCAGCGGGCATCCCACCAAGTGCAAAGCCACGTCCTTTCAGGGGCGCCGCTGGCCACGCCCCGGCCCCTCTCCGCTCACTCTCCTCTGCGGACCGCCGTGGCCTTCCAGGAGCCCCCGGGGCACCCGCTGGTCCGTCCTCCCTCCTGGCGTCCTCCCCCCGGCAGCACGGGCGCCTGCCCATCGCTCAGCCCGGCTTCTCCCGGGTCTTGGCCGGAATGTCAGGCTGCCAGCCGCCGTATTCAAACTGCGGCCGCTCCCCGCACCTCCTCCCCCGCCCGTGCCTCCTCCTGGCATCCTTCATCTTTCCCGGCCCTGTGACCTCCGTGTCACACTCAGTACTGGTCCTCTGTCCCTCTACACCAGCGGGACAACCTTCCTAAGGCCGCAACCCTGGCACACAGCTCCTCATGGGATGGTGACCCCCAACCATGACATGTTGCTACTGTGATGCATCGTGATGTCCATATCTGCATTTTCCGATGGTCTTAGGTGACCCCTGTGAAAGGGTCGTTCGATGCCCAAAGGGGACCCACAGGTTGAGAACCGCTGGGATAAACACTGTGCTGAGGAAAGCGCCAGGAGGGCAGGCCATTACCCGTGAGGTGCCCTGGAGCCTCCCACGTGTCTGGTTTCCCTGGCACACGCAGAGCTGGCAGGGGATGAGAACGCGGTGCCTCTCCATGCACACGGGCACACGGGGGGAAGTCTGCCTAAGCTGCCTTAACAGGTGACACTTCTCAGTCGCGCTTATACCTGACCGCTACAAAGGACTATTCCCTTATGTCAGGAAAACATCCTGCTGGTGGGGAAACACCCCGAAACGTCTGAAAATAAAGACATTCCTTCTCCAAAGCCAGCCTCTCGTGACCCCTCATCCTGCCTTTAACCCTCCATCTGCCAGGTGATGTTTTCCCTTAGAAATCAAAAACCGCAATAGCAGTGGAGTGTCATAACGTGACACAAACAACCGAACACTGCAGAACGTGAAAACGCGGGAAAAGCAAAAACACGAGCAGCCACAGTTTTATGGTAACAGCTACGGGCAACAATGTTACTGCGCAGACCCATTACCAGTAACATCTATGGCAACAACGTTTCTGTGCAGACCCACTACCGGTAACAGTTACTGGTAACATCTAAGACAATCATGTTTCTGCCCAGACCTATTACCAGTAACACCTACTGGTAACACCTACTGGTAACAATGTTTCTGCGCAGACCCATTACCGGTAAAACCTACTGGTAACATCTACTGGTAACATCTATGGCAACATCTACTGGCAACAACGTTTCTGTGCAGACCCATCACCGGTAACACCTACTGGTAACACTTACTGGCAACAACGTTTCTGTGCTGACCCATTACCGGTAACAGCTACTGGTAACATCTATGGCAACATCTACTGGCAACAATGTTTCTGTGCAGACCCATTACCAGTAACATCTAATGGTAACATCTATGGCAACATCTACTGGCAACAACGTTTCTGCGCTGACCCATTACCGTCCGAGGCGGGGCATCGCCGCCCTCGGAAACCGTCCAGTCCTGCCACACGCTGGCTCTCACATCGCCTCGCACAAAATGGTGTTCCCCGTCCACCACGGGGACCAGCAGCCAAAGTGGTTGTCAGAGTTGGATTCAAGCTGCAGTTTAAAAATAAAATAAAATCCCGGACCCAAGCCCCGGGGAAACCTCCCGACGCCTCTGCCTCTGCCTCTGCCCAGGGGCCTGAGAACCGGGCAACGGCCAGCGATCGCGCCGGCCAGCCAGCTCTGCGGCAGCATCTGCTCACCCGGTCACCGCTCAGAGCTGCGGTTCTCAACCTTCCTAACTCCGAAACCCTTTAATAAGCTCCTCATGGGGTGGTGACCCCCAACCATAACATTATTTCCGTGGCTACTTCATCACTGTCATTTTGCTGCTGTCATGAACTGTCATGTAAATATCTGATAGGCAGGATGTATTTTCATTGTTACAAATGGAACATAATGAAAGCGTAGGGATTAATCACAAAAACAGTATGTAATTATATATTGTGAAATATTTATTTCTAATGACAAATAAATGAAATGTTGTCTTGAATCGTGGTGTCGCATGGGCAACAGTCTTCCTAGGACAACAGTAAACGACATGGCTACACTTTGCTGCACTGAGGAGCGGTGTGTTGGTGCCTAAGACCATGGGAAATAGGTGTTTTCCCATAGTCTTAGGTGACCCCTGTGAAAGGGTCGTTCAACCTCCAAAGGGGTCTCGACCCACAGGTTGAGAACTGCTGGCTCAGAGCCACTGTTAACCCATAAACAGGTCATCCCTTTCCATGTATTTAGATCTTCTTTAATTGACTTCAGGGCATTCTGGAATGCTCCGTATACTAGTTTTGCATTTTGTGTTTCTAAACCTCAAGTGTTTCACTCTCTTCTCAATGCAATGGTAAGTGTGGTTGCTCTCCCGGTGTCATCTGTGAACCGTTAACCGCTGAATATTCTGTTTGTCAAGGCTCGGTGATCCCTGGCTGAAAAATGAATATTCCGAAGTCTTATGAATACCACAGACCAAGCGATCTAAAATTCTTCCGAATGCAATGCTGGAATTCCTGGGTCTTAATGATTATTTTCGTGCTGCTTCTTTTTTTTCCCTGGAACTGATAAATTCTGAAGAACCTTGTAATTATCTATAATTTAAATATTTCATGTTAATAGTCACTTGCAATTTTCAGGGGAGGGTTGAGATTGCGGCGAGCACACCACCACTATCTCCATGTAATTTTAATTAAAAGAAACGCAAAACATGAGCCGACGTAAAGGCACAATTATCTAGTCCAATGTGCTGAACACCAACACACAATATCCATGATAATATCTATTTAGGTAATCTCAATTCTCAGAAGAACAAAATATTTTACCAACATCAGTTCATTAATCCCTGCAGTAATACCGCAGAGATTCGGGCGGATCGGGACTAACATCTTCATCTCAGTTTCACAGGCAGGAAAAAGTGTGTTAGAGAAAAAAGTAAACAATCCGCGCAAGGTCATTCAGAAAGTCAGAGGCTGTAGCTGATCTCTAATAAAAGGCCCTCTCATTTGTCAAGAAATACAGGTGTGTGCTTATGCAAATGAAGTAGTTCTGAAAGGTGAGTCCAAATCTTGTAGATGCGACCCTGCTTTTAAATGTCTTAGAGGGGCAATTAAAAACAAATTTATGTTGCCCTACCCAATTTGGCTCAGTGGACAGAGCATCGACCTGCGGACTGAAGGGTCCCGGGTTCGATTCCAGTCAGGGGCATGTACCTTGGTGGCGGGCACATCCCCAGTGGGGGGCGTGCAGGAGGCGGCTGATCGATGTTTCGCTCTCATCGATGTTTCTAGCTCTCTCTCCTTCTCTCTCCCTTCCTCTCTGTCAAATATCAATAAAATACATTTTTAAAAAATAAATCCTCTTAAGAAACGTTTTGTAAAACAATTTTTTTGAGGGGTTAGAACTCTCTGGAGAAGCAACCCTCCATGAACGATCCTCGTGGGCCTGAACCTCCACCTCCTGGGCTCGTTGTCATGGCGGTGACTAACTAGGCCTGATAATAATATAATGTTTAATCATAGTGAATTAATGGCAGCGAGCGGATGCATCAATGGAAATTCTCATTACAAGTCTGCCTGTCTGTACAAAGTCATACAAAGGAAGAGTCTGAAAAAAAAAATTTCTGTCTATCACTAGAAATTCATCTGTTTATTAAAAAAAAAAAAACTATAAAAAACAAACACCTCTAGTCCGGGAGGTAAAACCAGCAAGAAAAAGCATAGGTTAACATGGCTGCAGACACTTTGAAATTCCAGACGGTTTTAAATCGACAGGAACTCGTGACATGAGCCGTGGAGAACACCAAAAGTAAAAAACACAATATTTCTCAAAACAGTCTCCCGTGACTCTTGAGAACTTGCTGGAAGTCTATAATTATTGCAAAAAAAAAAAAGCCTGAGTGGCTGGCTACCTTAACAAACGCTTTTTTAAAAAGGTGCTGATGATGGGCCAGAAAGCTGAGGGAACAAATTAGGAAATCATTTCACAGCCACGAGCAAAGTGCCGGGTCAATTAACGGGACTCAGAAGAAGCGCCAATCACGCGGGAACCATCTGCATCGCCGCTCCATTTCCAGCGCCGCTCCTTCCTGTTTCCAGAATACGCTCCGAGGACGCGGAACCCACAAAAGCACGTTGCTGGGCCGCCAGCACGGAGGCCCGGGACGGACACGTGCGAAGCATTCTCGGCGCGCAGAGCGGTCCCCGAGGCTGCGCTCAGCATCCAACTGTCCTCCTTTCCAGCCGTGCTAATCAGGTCGCTCCCTCCTCCCCTCCCCGCCCCTTTCCCCCACCCTGGAGCGGGTGAGACACCGCAAAGCAGAAGGAAAGGGAGGGGAGGGGGCCAGCCGCCACGCCAGCCCCAGACAGAATCTATTCCGGGGACCGGTCTGTCCGAGGAGCGTTCGCTAAAGACGCTGCTGTCAGAGCGACTCGGAGGCGCTCAGGCCGGGCACCTGCAGGGAAGCGCCCAGTGGGCGTGTCCCCGCCAGGGTTCGGCGCCTGCCACCCACCTGGTCGCTGCCCTCTTGCAGGATAAGCACATACCAGCCCTCTGAGGAAAGAAGTCAGCAGAGGAGTTAAAAAGCTCAACAACCGCCGAGACTGGCTCGGCTCAGTGGATAGAGTGTCGGCCTGCGGACTGAAGGGTCCCAGGTTCAATTCCGGTCAAGGGCATGGACCTTGCTTGCGGGCACATCTCCACTGTGGGGTGTGCAGGAGGCGGCTGATCGATGTCTCTCTCTCATCGATGTTTCTGACTTTCTATCTCTCTCCCTTCCTCTCTATAAAAAATCATTAAAATATAAAAAAGAAAAAGAAAAAAGAAAATAACTAAATAAAAATAAAAAATAAAAAGCTCAACAACCGTAACAAAAACAAACGCCACGTGGGGGAAAGGCAGCTTTTCAGAGAGAACTTCGCACACGCTGTGATCAGGCTGTGAGAGAGACGCGGCGTCGGTTACACAGAACGGGGTGCCGTGAGAAGGGATTCCAAGGCCCAGTCACATGCGCACGCTGGGAGGGAGAAGGAGCGGAGGGTGAGGTGAGAGCAGTCTCCCGGAAGCAGAGCGGAAAGTCGGAGAAAAGCCAGAGGAGAGGGGAGATGAGGGCGAGGAGGCCGGTGCGGGGAGAGGCCCGGCATCCAAATCGCGGAAGCCCCTGGGGAGGACGAGCAGGAACACCCCGAGCGGAGAGAAGCACCCGATTGCCGAGACTTTCATTCCTCCAAGGAGGAAACTGTTCCCAGAAATGCCCTGGAGCCGGAGGAAACCAGCTTCTGGGTTCAAAGTGCCCACAGAGCACCCAGCTCAGCGGGAGACCCATGGTCTCCACTCACGGTGGACTGCAGGGCAGGGAGCCGGCCAGCGTTCTCAGGGGCTGAGGGTCGACCTAGGAGCCAGGGGGTCAGGGTTCCATTCCCGGTCAGAGCACAGGCCCGGGATGTGGGCTCCATCCCCATGTGGGGCGTGCAGGAGGCAGCCGGTCCATGGTTCTCTCTCATCACTGATGTCTCTCTCTCTCTCTCTCTCTCTCTCTCTCTCCCCCTTCCTCTCTGCAGGCAGTAAAAATATTGGGGAAAAATATTGAGGAAAGAAGGTCTCACCAATAGCAACAACAAGAAAAAAACCTGTAAGGCTCACATCAAAGAATTAGGACGCAGATGGCTTTCCCCTTCTCGACAGCGACGCTGGAGCCGGAGACAACGAGGCAATTCCGCCACCTACAGATGCCAGTCCCCCCCCCCCCCCCAACGCTCCCTGCGGTCCTGCTCGCCGCCAGGGCAGAGGAAGGCATTTGGGAACGGACACGGGCTCAGAAAGCGCACCTCCCAGTGATGAAGTAGCCACGGAAATAATTTTATGGGTGGGGGTCACCACCCCATGAGGAGCTGTCTTAAAGGGTCGCGGCCTTAGGAAGGTTGAGAACCGCTGCCTTATAGAGTATAACATACACAAGTGGCCGGATGATGATGATCTCTGAACGCATGATAACCTGGCCGCTCAGTGTGTAAATCTGTATATTAGAGGCCCGGTGTATGAATCCGTGCACGGGTGGGGTCCGGCCAGCCTGGCCAGAGGGAGGGGACATGAGCGATTGGCCGGTCTGCCTGCTGGTCGAACTCCTGGTCAAGGGGACCATTTGCATATCAGCCTTTTATTCTATAGGAAAGACACGGAGCGGCCAGATGACTATGCGTTCGGAGAGCATCATCATCTGGTCACTCCGCACTGTGGTCTTTCTAGAAGTTGATGTTTTCCAGGCCACGAGTTTCTTCATCCCCAAAACCACACCCCGGCAAGAAACGAGGCTTGATGTTGGCTATTCGCCCCAAACCAGTTCCGAGGCTAAAGGTCGTTAGCACTTGAAGTTCAATGTATGCCCATTAGCCTCGGGGTTTAAAGGACCAATGTCCAGAGCGCCGGTTTCTTTAAATCAATTCTGATCGATAGAAGCCAGATGGCCAGCTGCCACACGGGATAGAGCTGTCAGCCCGAGAAGGTCACTGCATCCGTCTCGGGAGACTGGGGGGGAAGTGTCACATCCAGAAACGCCCTCCGCTCGCTCGGAGCCCCTGCAGCTGGGTGACCCTAGCAGGGAGCAGGGGACAGGGGAGGGGAGGGGGCTGGACCCTGCCGGTCTGGCAAAGCGCTGCCTGCGTTTCTGTCTGGGGCGTCGAGCAGGAAAGCCACGGGAAGAGCTCTCCGGGCCTCACGCTGCTGGTCGCAGCCCCGCCTCCCCCAACCGCGCCCGGCGGCTTAGTCTTACTCTGAACAATGTAATGGCAGCGCCGCCCGCTGCGTCTGAGACCGGGCGGATGTTACCCTCATTAAGCGGTGTTTCTGGGAGGGCGTGTGCGCCGCAGGTTGAGGCAGGACCGCAGAGGGCATTATCTCGCGATTTGCAAAACCATCTCACCCCCTGCTGCTCCCCACACTCGCCCTGGAATAGCAATGGCTGCGCCAGAGCTGCGGGGAGGGACAGACGCCGCCGCCAGAGAGGGAGGGGAGCCTGGTGCCCACAAACACTGCGCTCACCCGCTCGCCCCACCCGCCCGGCCATGTGCCCGCACCCGGCGCCGCCAACCCGCCTGAGAAGGAAAGGAGGAGCCGGTGATGACCTCTCGGGCGCGTGTTGTTGGGTGGGAAGTTTTTTTTTGTTGTGGTTTTTTTTTGGGGGGTGGGGGGTTGGGGAGTCTCTCTTTTTGGGGGAGAGTCCCAGGTGGAAACGAAGCCTGGGGCAGCAGCACCGTCTGGCCCGTGAGCAGCACCCCCTGCCCCAGGGGTTTACGAGCCCCCACCCGGCTCACCCCGTCTGATGGAGCGTGTGATGCTCACAGAAGGCCCCTCGGACTCAGAGGTTTCCCTCCTCCCTGGACGCCCCCCCGAACCACCGCGGTCCGGCCCTCTCGCCAGGCACGTGCCCCCTCATTACTCAGCACCCCCTCCACGCCCCATCTCCAAGCGGGACGACAACAGAACAACCGAGAACAAAGCAATCAAAGTCCTACGCAAAGTTAAAACTCCCGCCTCAGGATTACAGAGTAAAAATGCTCCCCGTGCAGCGAGGAGAGGGCTGGACGATGGCTGTTTTGGATGCTGGAGGGAGCGGGGTGTTGGCTCTCTCTCTCCTGGACCTTGTGACCTATCTGACTTCTAAACCAATGGGATGAACGTTGACTAAAAAAAAACACAAAACTGTAGGTTTTCAAAATCCCACCAAACGTGACGTGGACATGGACTCTACCAAGGACCCGTCTGCCTGGAGCTCAGCCTCCTGCCAGCTCCGGCTGCGCCCAAGCCCTGGAGGCAGGTGACGTGGGGAGCCTGGCCTTGGGGTGTCTGGCTCCCACCGGGAGCTGGCTGACGGGCGTGTCACAGAGCTTGGGGGAGGACTTAGAAGGACTCAGTCTGGCCGCTCCGGGTAGCGACGATTCGGCGAACCTGCTCAGGTGAGGAAGGAGGACCAGACGCAGGAATCGCTCTCCGAGCCTCGCCACGAAGGAACGGAGGCTGGGAGGCTGCAGCCAGCAAAGCCCTGACTCAGGAAGTCAGGTTCCCCAGGTCCTTCCTGTTGCCCCCCTTTCCTGACTTGCTTAAACAGAGGGACCGTCCCCAGACATCAGGTTTCTCCGTCCATCGTGACCATCTGGTCCGGGGCCACTTCCGCGTAGATCTGCGGAAGTTAGACAAAAAGGGAGCGAGACCTGCAGTGCAGCCAGCACGCCACAGCACCAGCGCCGTTTCAATTTTCGTCGTTAATTTTCCCCTCTGAGAACAAAACCTACAAGCAGCATTACAATCGGATTAATGCAGTCACGCAGGGGGACGGAGCTCCGATGTTACAGATTAGAATCTCAGGTGGAGTCTGAGCGCTCAGGTCTCGCCCAGAAGGGCTGGACGGACAACGGGCAGGGAGGCAGACAGACAGACAGCCACGGACTCCCTCGCCTGGAACCCAGGGTCGGCGGGAGCTCTCTGACTGGAACCTCTCCCTCCCGGTGCGTGCTCAGCTCACCCTTCCGTCTGAAAGGCTCGGTCATCGTCACCGCGAGGCCGGATTGCATCTCACATTTATTCAAGACCGTCAGCGCGTCGGGACTCCGGTGGAGAATTACAGTCTCCGTAGGGCAGTGGTTCTCAACCTTCCTAAGGCTGAGACCCTTGCATGCAGTTCCTCATGTGGTGGTGACCCCCAACCCTGAAATGTTGCTCCTGTGATGCATCGTGATGTAAATATCTGCATTTTCCGAGGGTCTTAGGCGACCCCTGGGAAAGGGTCGTGCGACCCCCTAAGGGGTTGCGACCCATAGGTTGAGAACCGCTGTACTAAAGTGTCAGGGGGTTAGGTAACAGACAGAACACCGTCAGCCGTAAAGCCACGGCACCTGTCACAGGAGGATGGTTGAGTGGCAGGATCGGGGGGCGGGCTGAGGAGGAGGCGCCGAAGGAGGGCCGGGCAGGGAGGCTGTGGTCCCCCCGCTGCTTGGGCGAGGCCACACTATCCAGGGACCGTCTGCCGGCCCCGGCGTGCTGATGAGAGACGTTAGTCCTCTCTACGTCGAAAATCCTCCCTCACACACCTACTGCACTATTTCAGCGGAGAAGAGAGTCTGCGGTGAACAGAACAGACTTGGGGCACCACCCGCTGTTGACATGAGCGGCTCTTCCCGTTGGCTCAGGTTTAATCGCTGGGAAAGCATCCCGGGACGCATGGACATTCCCGCCCCATGTCCGACCGCCTCGGGTCTGGACACGGTAACCAGCGCCTTGAGGCGTCATAAACGGAACAAGAGGCAGCTAGACCCAGGAGGACAGAGGACGGTCCCCGCCTGCGACCTGTTTCCCACGAGCACGTGTGGCCACGGCCGGCGGCCCATCGGGTGCCGCTCCCTGTGCCGGTCACGCTCTCACTCTGACAGCTGGACTCTGCTCAAGGGGGGGCTTTCTGCTCCGATGACCTCACTGCTGGCCGCTGAGCGGAAGGAGGCGCTGGCAGGCGCTGCTGGACGTGCGGCTCCGATCGCTTAAGCAGCCGTGCACGTGGGCTCTTCCGGGCGCGAAGGGGCGGGCGGTGCCGCTCCCCCTCCGCGGAGAGCGGGCGCGGCCGGCGTGGGCAGCACCAGGAAGACCCGGCGCCGTGCGCTCCTCTTCCTCCCCAGCACCCTCAGCAGCAGCGGCGGGCACTGCCACAGGCAGCCAGGCGCCAGCGCAGGGTGTGTGGAGAGAGCAAAGGTGTTTCCCCCTTAACTCCTTTGACAGGAATCCAGCCCCGTTTCTCCGGGACGCCTGCGACCAAACAGCACCCACGTGTGGTCAGAGCTCCAGGCCAGCGGGTGCCGGAGGGTGGGGACTGCGGGCTCCGAGGCCTGGACCACCCCAGGGGCCCGGCTGGCGGGGGAGGAGGCAGGCCGGGCCTCAGCAGCCACAGCAGCTCAGGAGCGACCCTTCAAACGGCGGATGAAGACATGGTGACTGCCATCGTAGACACTCAACTGCATTTGTGGAGGCAGTGCATTGCTCTGTGGCACCCGTGGACAGAGGCCAGGTTTCCTACCCCTTCCCCCCAGCCGCCCAAGGGTGTCCTGAGAGAGCTGCTGAGAGATACAAATCCTCCAGATTTACTTCCCGACTGCTCGTCGGTGTCAGTGGTGAGGACCGTTAGCTTAGCCGAAGCCAGTGTGGCTCGGTGGATAGAGCGTCGGCCTGCGGACTGAAGGGTCCCAGGTTCGATTCCGGTCAAGGGCATGTACTTGGTTGTGGGCACATCCCCAGTAGGGGGGCGTGCAGGAGGCAGCTGATCGATGTTTCTCTCTCATTGATGTTTCTAGCTCTCAGTCCCTCCCCCTTCCTCTCTGTAAAAAAATCAATAAAATATATTTAAAAAAAAAAGAGTGTTAGCTTAAAATATGCCTATTTCCTATGAAAAGATTTTAATAGCCCATCATTCACGCTAAATCCCCGGCATGCAAACGAAAGAACCCGGCAGTTAGGAGATTAGACAGCTGTAAGCTACACCACACTAATAGCAATAATTTTACTTAAGACAGACTTCCTTTCCCTTAATTGGTAGCTGCGTCCACACATCAAGACAAATAATTGCCGTTTGCAGGCAAGCGGCAGCATATAATTTCTGCGCGTTCTCGCCACAAAAACGAAAACAAGCAAATGACCAGCCAGTCCCGGGGGACACAGAGGGGCTCGTCCTGACAATTAGCTGGGACGAGCTGGCCGCTGACCACTGACCGCTGGTGTGTGACTGGCGGCACCGCTCCTTCCTCACGGGACTGACTGGCTCAGTGGACACACGGCCTCTCATTAATTCATTACGCAAACTGGACCTCGCTGTGAGTTGGCATGAATCTCGCCGCCTTATCTCTTATAGAGGCCCGGGTCCCTCTATAAGAGGGACCTTCTCATCGGTATTCACACAACGCTGTGAAGCGATTATTTTTATACGCCACCTTAAAATAAATCTACTCTATTTTGTCATATGAGAGCCTTTCCCTGTATTACCAATATGTAGAAAAAATAATTTAATTTAAAAAATGAGGTAACTAATTACAGCCGGAGTTACATGGCCGTCTTCAGACGTGCACCTTTTTTTATGGCCAATAATTAGTTTCTGGGAATCCAGCGCTCCGTGCTGGGCGAACAGGAAAGAAGACGTGGTGTCTGCTTACACTCCCAAGAGCCTAAGTTAAAAGGAAGACAGCAAACATCTCTCTATATAAAAGCCTGAGCAACCATCACAACCGAACGACCAGAACAACCGCTCAACCGGTCAACCGGTCACTATGACACACCCTGACCACCGGGGGCAGACGCTCAATGCAGAAGCTGCCCCCTGGTGTTCAGTGTGCTCCCACAGCCAATCTCCTGTAGCCAACCAACCTCCCACAGCCCCTCCCCACCAGCTGGCCAACCTCCCACAGCCCCTCCCCACCAGCTGGCCAACCTCCCTCAGCCCCTCCCCTGGGCCAGCCCGTCCCAATCACCCTGATAGGAACCTCCCTACAGGGCCTCCCCCCGCACCCCCCTACAGCTGGCCAGCCCCGATCTGGACTGGGCGAGATGCCCCAATCGGCGCTGATTGACATATAAATTTGTGAGGGACGCCACCCGTGCACAAATCCATGCACCGGGCCTCGAATACACGCATAATATGCTCACAGTGGTGGAAAGAGAATTTCACAGTAATCACTTTCCAGTCAAGCAGCCGTTATTCATTAGAGACAAAATCATAGCGAACCTCCTATGATAAACGCAATTATCTCTGGCCACAGCGATGCACGTTCAGTTCCAGCTGAAGGACTCACTGTCCACAGTGAAGTGTGTGTGGTTTGGATGCCGTGGTGTCGCTGATAACGCCTCTTGTGTGGGCAATGTTGGTTTCCCGCCCAAGCACCCTCCCTGTGCACCCTGCCCCTCCCCGCCTTACTACCCAGAACGCCTCGCCTTACACCCCTGGCCCAGGGTCTGTGTTCATCAGGCCGTTGCCCCTTCTCATGCCCAACTCGGAGTGGTGCCATTCCCCGTGACGGGACAAGGAGCGGCCAGACCACAGCTCTGTCATCGAAAGGTCGTGTCCGACCGACAGGAAGCTTCTGGGAAGACTTCGCGTGTGCACACCTGCACTCACACGCGTGCATGCAGAAACTCACACGGGCATGAAAGTGGGGAGGCAAGAACAGCTACATCAGGTTAAACACTTTTTAATTCTACTCAAATACCAAATCACCTATCACACAAAGAAGCTGAAGAAGCAATTATAAAATCAAATCTTTAGATGATGATGACAGGAAGAACATAACATACAAAAAAAAAAAAAAAGAAACAAAAGAAAAAGAAATGCAGCCAAATTAGTCATCAGAAGAAAAAAGAGAGCATAAAATTAGGGAGCTGGAGGAGGAAAACAGAAATTACTGAATTAAAGAGAGCAGAAGCAAACGACAAGCAAACTAAAGATAAAAACACACGACTCTGGAAAAGATTGGCCTGGAGAACATTCTAAGCGAGTCCTTGCAGGGCGAGGGGGGGTGGTGGTCAGGGGGAGATGGGGGAGACTCTAGCTCAGCGGTTCTCAACCTGTGGGTCGCGACCCCTTTGGGGGTCAAACGACACTTTCACAGGGGTCGCCTAAGACCATCGGAAAACAGATACTTACATTATGATTCATAATAGTAGCAAAATTACAGTTATGAAGCATCAATAATTTTATGGTTGGGGGTCACCACCACATGAGGAACTGTATTAAAGGGTCGTGGCCTTAGGAAGGTTGAGAACCGCTACCCTAGCTAATCTAGGAAAGGGCAGTCAGAGACAAGGCCGTGTGCAACCGGAGGGAGTGGATGGTAGCCTCAGAGACGGACACAACGACCAGGTTCAGGAACGTGACCTTCAGGAACCAGGACCGAACCGGAGTGTCTCACCCTCTCCTGCCCGGCACGCCCCACGGCCCCTCTCCTGCCCGGCTCTGCCCAGGACCTAAACACGAAGGCATGGAAATGTGCTCGGGAGATGGCGCTTTGGAGAGCCACGAACCACCATCGTTTTGCAGATGGTTTAGCCTCTCCCGACCCCCAGTCCTCACCACGCTGTCCTGCTGAGAACGCTGGCTGCCTCAGAACCAGGACTGTCTGTCCTGATGCAGCAGGAAGGACGCCATAATAAACGCAGAAACAGCGGGGAAAGGCGCGCACATTTCCAACCGATTGTCACCAAAACCGGTGAGCAGGCGCAGGTGAAATTACAGACAGGTCAGCCTCAGTGTCAGAGCCTCCTCCTCCTCATGGGAGACCAGGAACGGGCAAACGAAGACCAGTGGGCCCCTTCGGGCCTGCCACCTGTTTTTATAAATAAGGTTTTATTAAAACAGAGCCACACTCTCACTGACGGAGCCAGGCTGCCTTCATGACGCTACAGTGGCAGGGGTAAGTGGCTGTTTCAGAAACCATCCGCTCGCAAAGCCTCAAAAGCTTAGTGCCTGGTCCCATAAGAAAAAATGAGCTGTCCTAAACCACGCAGCGATAGCCGGTATAACATTTGCAAAGCAAACATAACCTTTATGTACTTACTACAACCGTTCTTTATGTACCCACGAAAATATGTGTGATAAGAAAACAAGGAGAAAGTGGTAGAGAATAAGACAGTTCAGAGAATAATGTACATTCTTATCAAACACAAGGGAAATGTTCACAAAAAATTACCCATCAAATATTAGGACCAAAGAATACAGTTATAAATTTAAAAAAAAAATAGAAGTCATACAAATCTTGTAAAATGAATGTGATGGGATAAAAGTTAAACATAGTTTTAAAAAAAACTCTCCATCTACCTATCTATTAAACTATAAAACCATACTTATATGTGTGTTTTGGGATAAAGAAAAAAAATAGGATAAAAATGTCCCTTCCTTTTACCCGTAAATAACAATTGCTGGGAAACAGCCAAAGCAGGTCAGAAGGAAAATACAGCATAAGATGCATTTCTCAGAAAAGGCAAGAGACTGAAAATAATTAGTTTTTAACTCGGAATATAAGAGGAAAGCTTCACAAATAAACCCAACAAGGAAAGCAGAAGAGATTTTTGTACCTAAAAGAAGAAATGAATTAGGAAAAAAAAACACAACACCAGGATATTTAAAACCCAGGTGTTTTGGAAATGATCAACCAAAGTGGCAAAGTTTTGGTAAGTCTGGTTAAGAAAAAAGAGTGTCAGTCCAGACAAACCACAACAGAAATGGAAAAGAGAATGAACTTCAGATTGAGAAGAGATTAGTTTTACTTTCCCATATAACTTTATTTAATGTTAAAGCCTAGGCAACATGGACGAAATATTAGAAAAATGTACAAACACTTTCATATGAATAAAAAAAAAATGAACAGACCAAGTATTCATAGAAAAACCTAAAAAGGTAGATAATGATTTAACTCCAAAAAGGGAAGAGAAAAAGGAAAGGCACTAAGCTTTGATGGTTTTTGGAAGAAGTTTCTAAGTCATTAAGGACTAGATAATTGTAATGTTTTCTATAAACTCGGGACAAAGCAAAAAGTAAAAACAAAAAAACAAAAAAAAACACACACCTAACATGGTAAGAGACCAACATAATTAGATAAGTATGAGAACAGAAACGTAGCATTTATGGAAATAGCATTTATGAACACAGATATAACATTTTTAAATGAAGGGTTCTGAAGTAGCAAAGTTAGCCAAATGCTGTTACCATATGGGGTTTACACAGATATATACATATGGTTTGAAAAAAAACAATGAATATATTATATTAACATACTAAAAAAGAAAAGAATCATTTGATTATCAAACAGAGGCTGAAATATCATCCTATCTGATAAAAGAGTAATATGCAGATTGACCATCACTCCAACACACAAGATGGCCACCCCCATGTGGTCAAAGATGGCTGCCCCCATGTGGACACAAGATGATCACCGCAGATGGCCAGCAGAGGAGAGCAGTTAGGAAAGAACAGGCCTGCAGGGGAGGGCAGTTAGGGGTGACCAGGCCAGCAGGGGAGGACAGTTAAGAGAGACCAGGCCAGCAGGGGAGGGCAGTTGGGGGTGACCAGACCTGCAGGGGAGGACAGTTTAGGATGACCAGCCTGGCAGGAGGGCAATTAGGGGCAATCAGGCTGGTAGGGGAGCAGTTAGGTGTAGATCAGGCTGGTAGGTGAGTAGTTAGGGGGTGATCAGGAGTGGTTAGGGGATGATTGAGCCTAAACAGGCAGTTGGACATCTCTCAAATTGGTACATTGTTGTTAACTTAATTAGGGTATCCTTCAATAGCACAGTATGGGCGCGCCCGCACCTGGTATTTTCTGGAAGAGCCACACTCAAGGGGCCAAAGAGCCACATGTGGCTCACGAGCCGAGGTTTGCTGACCACTGGCCTAAGCGCCTGGCTGACCAGCTGACCAGCTGACTGGCCAGTAGCTGTGACGTGCACTGACCACCAGGGGATCAGATACTCAATGCAGGAGCGGAAACCACAGGCATGGAAACATGGAACAGACAGCTGAATCTCAGAGGAAAGGGGCTAGGGGGGAGGGCTGGAGGAGATTAACCAAAGATACATGCACACTCGAGGCCCGGTGCACGGATGTGTGCACCACTGGGTCCTCCAGCCTGGCCGGCGGGGATGGGGCCAAAACCAGCTCTCTGACATCCCCCGAGGGGTCCTGGATTGTGAGAGGGCGTAGCGAGGCCAAGAGACCCCTCTGGCCTGTGAGTCTGTGCACCGGGCCTCTAGTTTAATAATATTCAACTCCAGTTCCTAACAAAAATGCTGAGCAATGCCGAGACCGATTTGGCTCAGTGGATAGAGCGTCGGCCTGCAGACTGAAAGGTCCCGGGTTCAATTCCGGTCGGGGGCATGTACCTTGCTTGTGGGCACATCTCCACTGTGGGACGTGCAGGAGGCGGCTGATTGATGTCTCTCTCTCGTCGATGTTTCTGACTTTCTATCTCTCTCCCTTCCTCTCTGTAAAAAATCAATAAAATATATATTTTTAAAAAATTTAAAAAAAAAATGCTGAGCAAGTCTGGATAAAGACTACAGACCAGAAATTTAGAGAAAAATTTCTATTCAGCCCTAGTGGATAGAGCATCGGCCTGGGGACTGAAGGGTCTTGGGTTCAATTCCGATCAAGGGAACATGCCTGCGTTGAGGGCTCCATCTCCAGGGGGAGGCGTGCAGGAGGCAGCCGATCAGTGTTTCTCTTCATCATAGATGTTTCTCTCCCTCTCTCCCTTCCTCTCTGAATTCAATAAAAATGTAATTTTTTAAATAAATCAATTTAAAAAATTATTATATTCAATGCTAAAATGTTAGGAGCATCCACTCAAAGGAAAACACAGAGGTTACCTGCCACAGCCCCACCACGCACCGGCCCGGGCACTGCAATAACATGAACGAAACAAAGCCATAAACACTGGGACGTGAAAGACAAGACCATCGTAATTCACAGGCAATCTGTCTACTCACCTATAAAATCAACAGAAAATAATAAGAAAATTTGGCGAGTGGACCGCAGACAAGGTCAACGCAAAAATCAATAGCTCTGTGGCGCCTCCACAAGAGCCAATTTAAGAATCTAATTGGAAAAAGGCAACATAAACACTAAAATGGGTGTAAAACCCTGAAAGAAACGCGCAGGCTCTTTATGAAGTCAACTGTAAAACCTCACAGAAGGGCTGAGAAGTCTCAACCAATGAAAAGACAGGTCTGCCCCAGAGTCCGAAGACAGTCCTGCAAAGATGTCCGTTTCTAACACATCCATTCTGACAGGTGTCATCCGGATCCCCATCACAACTCAGACATAATCTTCGGGGAATTTGACAAGCTAGTTCTAAAGCTAACATTAAAAAAAAATATATGCAAGAAAACATTTTAAAGCAGCGGTTCTCAACCTTCCTAAGGCCACGGTCCTTTAAGACAGCTCCTCATGGGGTGGTGAGCCCCAACCATAAAATGATTTCCGTGGCTACTTCATCGCTGTAATTTTGCTACTGTTATGAGCTGCAATGTAAATATCTGATAGGCAGGATGTATTTTCATTGTTACAAATGGAACATAATTAAAGCATAGGGATTAATCACAAAAACAATATGTAATTCTATATTGTGAAATATTTATTTCTAATGACAAATAAATGAACTTTTTGTCTTAAATTGTGGTGTAGCATGGGCAACAGTCTTCCTAGGACAACAGTAAACTACACGGCTACACTTTGGTGCACCGAGGAGCGGTGTGTTGGTGCCTAAGACCATGGGAAATAGGTGTTTTCCGCTGGTCTTAGGCGACCCCTGTGAAAGGGTCGTTCGACCCCCAAAGGGGTCTCAACCCACAGGTTGAGAACCGCTGTTTTAAAGGATCTGTGAAGAGTTTGATCCCGTACAAAACAATATGCCATTATGCTAATCGGAACGGCATCCTATTAATACAGGGAGATTAATCACATGGCGTGATGGTCATACAGGGAGAGTGACGGGAGAGAAGGGAAAAGCCTTGCCATCCACGCCACCCCGGCTGCCCTCCTCCTCGCCAGCACAGCTACATGACCTGGGCGCCGATCAAGCGCTGGGGACAGTTCGAGGTCCGCTGTGTGGAGAAGCCAACGGAATCATCAAAACCGCCTTGCACGTGGGCGTTTCCCCGGGGCCCACGTCGCAGGGGAGAAAACTGCGCCAGGGAAGCCTCAGGAACAGCGAGGGCGCGGCAGAGGCTGCCTTCGAACCCGGTGCCCTGGCAGGGGCGGGACACAACGTGGAGTCTAGAGGTAAAGCGGTGGGATTCCTCACCAGGGGCTGTGCCGCGGGCCTGCTGCTCCAGGCCCCCATCGGCACCTGCTCTTCCCTCAAATCTGTCCGTGGGCTCCTGCCACCTCCGGCTGCTTTCAGCCAAGGAGGAGGGGTGGACAGAGGTGACCAGGACAAGACAGCCATTCTGGCCCCTGAACCCTAACAACATCCCCCGCCTCTTCCCCCCAACCCCCCCGCTCCCCCCCCACACACACAAACGACTGCTCGCACTCTAGAGAGGTGCCACGAAGCTCACCGCCCTCCCCAGGATGCCCAGGCGCCAGCAGGTGGCCGCTCCGCTCGGTCCTCTCACCACCTGCCTTCCATGTCCTGCCTCTGTCCCTGAAGACCACCCAGGGAACAGGCAGGTGCCGCTTGCTCCAACAGCCACCGCTGGGCAAGTGTCTTCCACCAAACTCCCCTCCAGCAGTCCCTGTTTGCTGGCGCCCTGTCCTGCCCGGACCTCCGCTCACTGAGGAGGAGGAGGAGGGAATGACAGCAACCGCCTTCCGGAACAAACGGTCAGAGCCGACCTCCGATCCCTCCGAGACGCTCCGGATGAACGGAGGACCGACACACGCCTAACAGAAGTGCAGAGGCTGATAAGAAAGTGTCTTACATCAAAGGACTTGTCTGCATGCCTATAAGCATCACCAATGAACACAGACACTGGGGGACTGGGGTGTGCCTGGGAGGGGGGGGGCAATGGGGAGATGTGTATACATGTAACACAATAAAAATAAAAAAAAGTGTCTTACAACCACAGATAAGGTTCCCTTCTTTAAAAACGGCAGAAAACCTCAAACACACGAGAAAAGCTTCGTACATTTAATGACACCAGGATTCAAACTTCTGCCTCAGCGGATAGAGCGTCGGCCTGCGGACTGAGGGGTCCCAGGTTCGATTCCGGTCGGGGGCATGGACCTTGGTGGTGGGCACATCCCCGGTGGGGGGCGTGCAGGAGGCAGCTGGTCGGTGTTTCTCTCTCATCCATGTTTCTAACTCTCTTATCCCTCTCCTTTCCTCTCTGTAAAAAAATCAATAAAATGTTTTGTTTTTTTTTGAAAAAGGTTCAAATTTCTATGTGACAGACAACCAAGCGGGCAACGGATCGGGCTGGCAGGACTCGGAAGGAAGATCAGTCGCTGCGGCTGTAAAGACGATCAGAGTCTCTGCGAGGAAAGACCAGCTCGGAGGGAGGAAGGGAGGGAGGGAGGGAGGGTTCTACCCCGCAGGGTGCGGTGCTCCCGGGTACAGCGTCCGGTGTGGGTGAGCGAAAGGATGCGGGCTGTGCCTCACAGAATTACCAGAGACCGGGCGCCCGACACTCCGTACCTGCTCCTGACAACAGCTACCTACCCTGTTATCCCGAAAGTCAGACCTCCCCCCAAAATAAGACCTACTTCCCGTGTTGCCTCTCGCTGTCATATAAGGCAATTCCCCAAAAATAAGGCCTCCCCAGTCATAGGCCTCTCCCGAATATAAGGCCTCCCCGGCATAGAAGGCCCCAAAAGCTACCGTCAGGCATCTGACTCCTGATTTAAAGAGACCTCGCCCGGCTGAACAGCTCCGGCTGCGCTGCGGCCCATCGGGGAGCTGGTTGGTGATGACAACGACTACCGCACCGCATACAGGTCACAGATTTCCTTTTTTTAGTTGTTGTTCAACAATCAATGTGCACCGTCTTCTTCATGAAAAAATAAGACACCCCCTGAACATAAGACCTAGCGCCTCTTTGGGAGCAAACATGAATAGAAGACCCTGCCTGACTTTCGGGGAAACAGGGTAAGCAAGATGAAGCATTTCCCCAAAAGCTGTGCTGAGATGTAATTCGGTCAGGCAGGAGGGAGGAGTGGGCAGGCAAGGAGGCAGGACACGGGTGGGCAGTGGCCCTCGTCCTCCGTGGACGCTGCTGCCGGACCTCTGGTCTGAGGGCTGACAGCCCCGGGCAGTGGGGCAGCCGGGCCGGAGGCCACGGGCTCTGCCAGCTGGACGCTCACAGGAGACAGGGTGCGTTGGAATCCCGGCGTCCTCGGTGCGGATAAAGGGGAAAGAGCGGAACCGGCGGGGAGCAGAGCGGGGAACGGCGGCTTCTCGGAGGGACGGCAAACGCTCCCCGGGAGCTGACGGCGTGGTTTTCTCTCTGTGCAGTGGGCCCCGGAGACACACCCACGTTCACGGTGGTTTCGATGGGACCCACGCGGCCCTGCAGCCCAGCTTCCCGGGAGCGCACAGGGAGCCCCACGTGACCCCAGCAAACCGCGGCTAAACGCGCCCCCCGGCAGCCGGCAGCCGGCCACGGCACATCCCGGATGCTCTCCGGAGGCCAGCCGCTCCCGCCGAATCCGAAGCATCGCTGCGGGCAGCGGAGGGAAACCGGCAGAGGATGAGCCCGCGGTTAACGGCAGGAGATAAAACGTCAGCGGAGAGCAGAGACAGGGGCAGCCTCGGCAGCAGCCAGAGGCAGCCACGGGAAGGAACGATGCCGCACGTCGAGGCCACTTCCCTGGCAAAACGCACAAACCTCACAACGCACGTGCTCACCAGGATGAGAGTGCACTGAACTCTCGCCCAGTAACTCCCTCATTAACCACAAATGTTTACGGAGCTCCTCACGGGTCCCTGGAATGTAGTACAGTGGCACCTCGAGATACGAGTTTAATTCGTTCCGTAACCTTGAGGCGTGAGAAACTATGAGACGCTAGAGTCGCGGTAAACGGGTGGGTCGTGTGCAGCCGGCCGATCCGCGCGATGACTCCTATCTCAACTGTTGCTCATATTTCAAAGCAAAAATCGCTCGCTCGACGGCTCGTATCTCAAAAACCTCGTATGTTAGGGCACTCGTATCTCGAGGTGCCACTGTACTATTTTAGGGAAAACACAGTCTGTTTTGAGGCTTACGTTCTAGTGACCAGAACCAAACTATAAATGCGTAATGACACGCCGAGGGAGAGAGCAGAGCGGGGACTGAGGGCAGAATACATCAGGACACGCCCACAGAGCAGGGCGCGCAGACTTCCCTGGGAAGGTCAGAGAGCAGCATTTTAGGCGGCGGCCACACGGCTTCAAACCCCCCGCCACTGCAGGGTAGCATCGAAGCGGCCACAGGCAGCTCAGGAACAAACGAGTGTGACCCTGTTCCAATAAAACTTTATTTATAATAACGTGCATGGGGCCAGGTTAGGCCCTCAGATTTCCTACAGAATTGTCTTACTGTCAAGCCCTATTACAGAGGAAAAGCAAATAATTGGGTGTTAACTGCTAGAGGCCCAGTGCACGAATTTGTGCACACGTGGGGTCAGGCTGGCCCAGACCCAATTGGAGCAGATCGGGGACAGGCTGTTGGGTGGAGGGTAGGCGGTGGTCAGGGGCAAGGCCAGCTGGGGTGGGGTGGGCTGAACAGGGGAGGGGCCAGCTGGGAGGAAGGGCCGGGGAGGTTCGCTGGCTGGCCCACCCCCAATCAGGCTAGTTTACTGGCCACAGTGGGCATCATAGCGACTGGTCGTTCTGGTTATTATGGTGTTCTGGTTGCTGGTGATAGATGATAGATAGATAGATAGATAGATACATAGATAGATAGATAGATAGATAGATAGATAGATAGATGATAGATAGATAGATGATAGATAGATAGATGATAGATAGATAGATGATAGATAGATGATAGATAGATAGATGATAGATAGATAGATGATAGATAGATAGATAGATAGATAGATAGATAGATGATAGATAGATAGATGGATAATGAAAGTTTCAAATACAAAGAAAAGTTCAAAGAACAGTCCAATGAATATCCATATGCCCACCACCCACATTTAGTTAACACGCTGCCATGTCTGCCTCATCAATATTTCGTTGAATTATTTTCACGTAAATAGCAGACATCACGATCTCTCAAAAAGCGGGTGTCTTCCTACATATCACCTTATGGTCACAGCTGACAGCGGCAACCAGGATTCCTTAAACTCACCTTATCCCAGTCCCTACGCAGATTCCTACCAATGCCTGCAGCTCACTGTCGCGGCTGGTGTGTGCAGGGCAGGGTCCCGCTAAGGGCCGCACTCTGCGCGCAGCATCAGCTCACTCCTCCGAGCTGTTCGTCTCCAGGAGCCCCGAGCACGGCCCTTCCCGTGGCCGCGTGTTGGAGAGACTGGGCCTGATCCACCTCCCGCCGGACAAAGCTCACTCCCACTTGTGCTGACCTTCCTGAGAGAGACCCTCCCACGGACGCCCAGAGAGACGCAGGAGCACGCTCCCCACACGGCGAGGAGGTGAGAACACTGACACGATTACTGATGGGGCATGGTAACTAACACACCATTACTCACCAGAGGACATGTCACAGGGCAGTTAGACGTTGGAGAGCCGAAACCGGTGTGGCTCAGCGGATAGAGCGTCGGTCTGCGGACTGAAAGGTCCCAGGTTCGATTCCGGTCAAGGGCATGGACCTTGGTGGTGGGCACATCCCCAGTAGGGGGCGTATATGAGGCAGCTGATCGATATCTCTCTCTCATCCATGTTTCTAACTCTCTCTCCCTCTCCCTTCCTCTCTGTAAAAAATCAATAAAATATATTAAAAATTAAAAAAAAAAATAAAGTCACAAGAAAGGACCGAGAGGCCATGGAAAATCCGGCCCTGCTTATTTAAAGTGAATAATACCCCTCCGGCTGAAACCAGTGTGGCTCAGTGGATAGAGCGTCAGTCAGCCTGAGGACTGAAAGGTCGCAGGTTTGATCCCGGTCAAGGGCATGTACCTTGGTGGCGGGCACATCCCCAGTAGGGGGCGTGCAGGACGCAGCTGGTTGATGTTTCTCTCTCATTGAAACATCTATGGAAAGAACGCTGGGGAATTTACAGACACGTTATTGAGTGGAAGACTTTAACACATCTCCCCCGGGAACTGCCCATCGGGCTGAAAACAATCATTAGAGATATTAAAGATGTGTACAACATAATCGACACTCTGACTGATATTTTCAGAGCCCTGCATCCAACAATGGGAGAGCAGGCAATCTTATGCAAATGTGAAGCGTTTCCAAGAAGTGACCACATACTGGGCCACAGAGGAAGTCTCAGCAGCTTTCAAACAATCAGCTTAAAACACCTCGAGTTCTCTGACCTGAGTGCAAAGAAGCTAGAAATCAGTGTTTTGAAAAACAATGTTTTTTATATTTAAAAAACACACCTAAGTCATCCATTCATTAAAGAAGAAATAATAATTAAAACATTAAAATATGCATGGAAAAATAATGAAATAGCATATAATCAGAACTACTAAGAAGCAGCAAAAGTAATTAGAAAAAAAATATGAATTTAAATGCTTAAATTATAAGAGAAGATAAGCTGAATAGCAATGAACTAAGCATCTAATTTAAGCATTAGGGAAGGAATAACAGGATAAACCTAAATCAGGCAGAATGAAGGAAATAATAAAAGAGCTGAAATAAATTAACAATGATTCAATGGCAGTTCAACAAAAACTGTGATTCCTTGAAAAGCTGGTAAAGTGATAAATCTCAGCAACACTGGCCAAGAAGTCCCACACAATTCAAAACAAAGATATGTGTAAAGCTCATGGTCATGGATAGTCAACTTTATTTGTATTTTATTTAAAAAGAAGATAACGAAGGATGATCAGAAAATACTCTGAACAACTACATGCCAACAAGTTGACCACCTGGGTAACATGGATAAATTCCTAGAAACATACCATCTTCCAAAACTGAGTCAGGAAGAACCAGAAAACCTGAATCTATGTTTTTATTGAAAAATATTTTTTAACTTTGCTTTTAAAATTTTTCTTCTGAAACTATTTGAAAATGACTTACTTAATAAAACACTTGAGCCACAAAAATAAATATGAATAAAAAGGTGTAAAGACTATGACATGCCCAGATTCTTTTTCTAATAATGTTTTTACAAATTTTATCCCATTTTTTTAAAAAAAGGAATTGAAGACTTCATTCATAACAATAATGATAGGAAGCGCCAAAAGTACATGAATAAGAAATACGGCAGATCTACCTCAAAAAATTGGGGACCTATAAACACTAGCCATGTAAAGAGATTTACTGTGTTTCTGAAACACGCAGGAAGAGCTAAAAACACCAAGATGTCAGGGCGCACCTCTGAATGTGTTAAAGGAGCTTACAGAATAAATGGAATCCTGATCAACCCTTCTGAAGTCATTTTGTGAAAAATGACAAAGCGATTCTCAGACGGATCCTGAAGGCGTGGGAGGTAATGGCCAAGGATTTGGGGGGAAATAACCGGGAAGATCAGCCCTGCAAACAGGGACGTGCATGACCACAGGAGAACGCTTCCACCTATTTGTATGGATCAGGGATGTGAAGACAGATCAATGCCAGCAAACCGGAAGTCCCCAGCAGGTGACGTCTCCCAAGGAGCGGGTTTAAATCCATGGGGAGAATACAATCTCACAAGTAACGGGAGACTCTCAGCAACGCTGCCACGTTCGCCCTGCAACACCGGGGCACCCAACCTTTCCCAGACAGGAAGGAGGAGGGACGGGGAAATGCCACCCGTCTCCTCGTCCGCCACGTGGGCTGGCACTCACGAAGCAAGAAGGAAGCGTCGGGATGTTTCAGCTGCAAGTGGGACGTGTCTGTCCACCGACCTGAGGGCATCCTGGAGCGGCTGCTGTCAGGGCAAAGTCCAGCCCCGGTTTCGGGGTCCCCGTGACCCAGGTTCTGGCCCCCTCTCTCCGCCGGGCTCTCCAATCCGCACCGGCCGGCTGCCCCGAAGGACAGCTCCTCGCAGGCCCACGGGCTCCGTGCTCACGGCCGCCTCACCCGCTGAAAAGTGGTCGCTCTTCCTCCATCCGCTGCAAACATCCTGCCTCCCACCATTTCACAGGCACCGCAATACACAGATCGCCACGCACCGGCTCAATCCGGCCTGAGTTCACCCACAGCCTCGGGTCCGTCCTCAGGCCTGGGGGCGCGGCCATCCCAACCGATGCAGCGGCCGGACCGGGGGGGTGGGGGGAGGACGGTCAGAAGCGGAGGCTGGGAAGCCGGACTGCAAAGCGGTCTCCAGCTGAACCGCCCAGAAACGCCACGTTTCAATCCGCAGAGCGAACCCACCCCAAGCACATGAAAAGGCCGCGGTCTCCCGTGAAAAACGGCGTCTTGTGAAATAAAGTCGTTTTTTATCACCGAGCGTTTGGTAAGAACGTCTTGGAGGCTTTACTGAGGTGTGTCGTTTGGCAGAAAAAGGGAATCCATCCAGGTTGCAAGGAGGGTGAACATCAGTATCCAGGGAAACAGTGATGCCTACTGTCAAGGAAGACGTGCTGGCGTTAGCACTGGCTGTTTTTTTTATTTGTTTTGTTTTGGTTTTGGTATTTTTTTTGTGTGTGTGTTTTTAAAATAGATTTTATTGAATTTTTACAGAGAGAAAGGGAGAGGGATAGAGAGCTAGAAACATCGATGAGAGAGAGACATCCATCAGCCGCCTCCTGCACGCCCCCCATTGGGGATGTGCCCGCCACCAAGGTACTTGCTCTTGACCGGAATCGAACCTGGGACCCTTCTGTCTGCAGGCTGATGCTCTATCCACTGAGCGACACCGGCCAGGGCGCACTGACGGGTTTTTTTTTTCACAGACTCCGCCTCTCAGTGTCACGTGCCACCAAGCCAGGTCCACACGCACGGGCCCAGGCGCCGGTTCTGTGTAAGGCTCCGGCCGCTGACCCTGAAGAGCCGTCACGGCGGAAGCTGATGGAGAAACGAGAACCCAGCAGCGCCTTCCTCTGGCCTAGGAGACATCAGGCGGCCGCCAGACCTGGCAGAGTGAGCGCCACATCCATAAACACCCCCGCCCCGTCCCCACTCCCCACTCCCCAGCCAGAGACGCTGCGGTGAAGCAGCTTTGTAAACAGCGGCGTGAGAACATACGGCCTCCCGTGACAAGCAGACGTTTTAATTACCGCCAGATAAGAAGCAGGCCTCGAGACGAAATTAAAGCAACTGAATTACGGCCGAGTCTTAGAGCGAAAATCAAAATGTTTTGAGTTAATTAATCTTGGGGGGCAGGCAGCACACCGGGCAAGGAATACAAACGCCTCGTGTGCCACCGCCGGCCGCTGCGGCGCCTCGGTTTTTACTGCTCACCCACCGGGGACCCCCGGCTGCACAGGAGGATCGGCACACACAGCGGCACCGCGCTCTGCGGAGAGAACGCCCTGCCCGCTCCCCTCGACAGCGGCCTGGACTTCAGCTTTTTAAAAAATATATTTTATTGATGTTTTACAGAGAGGAAGGGAGAGGGATAGAGAGTCAGAAACACCGATAAGAGAGAGACATCGATCAGCCACCTCCTGCACGCCCCCCACTGAGGATGTGTCGGCAACCAAGGTACATGCCCTCGACTGGAATCGAACCCGGGACCCCTCAGTCCGCAGGCCGGTGCTCTATCCACTGAGCCATACCGGTTTCGGCTGCGTGAACTTCCCTACCTCTGAGTCCAGCTCTCCGTGGATTTCCATCTGGAGGGACGAGTGAAAACTGGCCATCACACGTGAGTCCCACCCACAAACACATCTTCCCACAACCCACCAGCTGAGAGAGACGCTGACGAGGCAGTAAAACAGCCGCCACCCACGAAACGTTCTCAGTGGGACCATGTCAGCTGGGGAAGGAACTCGTCTGTCCAGCATCCACTTGGCAAAGTGGTCTTTCCCGCCTGCGACCCCTGAGTGGGACAGAGTGTGGGGGGAGGAGGGGGTGCGGGGACAGGCTGCAGACAGGGCCCCCCGGGCTGGGGCTCTGCCGGGAGACTCAGCACCGGGGTCTCTCCCGAGGACTGAGCGTGAGCCAGAGGGGCTGTCCCCCCGAGGGGAAACGGGGGGTCAGGACTGGGGAGGGAGGAGGGAGTCCAGAGAGCCCGCACCTTCGGGGGCAACAGGAGGCAGCTGGGGATGAAGAGCCGGAGGGGGCGCGGGTCCAGCCACGGGGGCCTTGGTCATGGCCGCGCTTCACTGGAGGGACGGGGGAGGGACTTCAGCGCCATGAGCGAGACGACGACAGGGCCGAGACCGGTGTGGCTCAGTGGATAGAGCGTCGGCCTGTGGACTGAAGGGTCCCGGGTTCCATTCCAGTCAAGGGCATGGACCTTGGTTGGGGGCACATCTCCACTGTGAGGCGTGCAAGAGGCGGCTGATCGATGTCTCTCTCATCGATGTTTCTGACTTTCTATCTCTCTCCCTTCCTCTCTGCAAAAAATCAATAAAATATATTTTAAAAAACACCAACAAACAAAAAACAGATGGGGGCGGAGACTCAGTGGAACTTGGCTACCACAGTTAAGCTTTCCCTGGCTTCCCCCATAATTTCCAAAAAAAAAAAAAAGACGGCGCCAGCAGGACGCAGCACTGTGAAAGCCAGCGGGCGGGGCGCCGCTCCGTGACCTTGGAGAGCGACAGCGGCGGCATGACCTCACCTGACGTCACCCGGGTGGAGGCAGACACAGACTGCTGCTCGAGAGAAACGTGGGCGGCAAACGTGGCAGAACCCATGGAGGAGAGGGGCGGGGGAGGTGGTGCCCTCTCGGGAACAGAGAGAAGAAGGTCAAGGGTGGGAGGGGGCCAGAGGGAGAGCAGCAGGACCAGCGGACAGACAGCCGACCCGCCCACAGCCCCAGGCGGCGGGCAGCCGTCCCCACCTCACGGGTGAATGAATCGGTGCCAGGAGAGGTCAAGGGAGAGGAACAGAGAGCCAAAAACATCGATGAGAGAGAGAGACATCTATCAGCTGCCTCCTTCACGCCCCACACTGGGGATGTGCCTGCCACCAAGGCACATGCCCCTGACCGGAATCGAACCTGGGATCTTTCAGGCCACAGGCTGACGCTCTATTCACTGAGCCACACCGGAATTGAGAGGAAGGGAGAGGGTGAGAGATAGAAACATCAATGATGAGAGAATCACTGATCGCCTGCCTCCTGCACAACCCCGCACTGGGGATCAAGCCTGCAACCCAGGCATGTGCCCTCGGCCGGAATGGAACCTGGCACCTTTCGGTCCGCAGGCTGATGCTCTGTCCATTGAGCCAAACCGGTGAGGGCAGGAGGTAACCATTTTCAAATGAATACAGAGCCAGTCATTATCAGTTATAATCACCCTGCTATGATGTAATAATCTATAAGAATAAAAGGGTAAGATGCTAATTAGACTGGACGTCATCCCGGACATCATTCCGGACATCCTTCCTGAAGAAGCCGGTGTGGAGGGAAGCCAGCCGGGTTCGGGGGCCTGCGGGTGGCCTGACAGAGGAGGGCAATCTGGGTCCGGTGCGGGCATCGGGGGAAGGAAGGCCACTCGCGCATGAATTTTTGTGCGCCGGGCCTGTAGCAATAATAACAATCTTACATATTAGTTCCTTCAAAGCACACTGACCATCTGTACCTTGTATTACTCTCTGACCTACTAGCATTCACCCTCTCCTCAGATCAGAAATCTCTTCAGAACAGGAAAAGTTACTTTAATTTTTCCTGTCCTTCACAACACCTAGAAACGTGCTGGTCATAAGCCCAATGCTCAAAATACGTGCACAAACTCTATAACATGTAGAAATTGAACTGTTCTCTATTATAATCCCTCTTCCTCTAGTCCGAGGCATTTGTAAAAATATTTACTATTTATAGCTAAAAGTGGATATCTAAAGATAAGCGATGCAAACTAACATTTACAAGCCAGAAGAGGTAGCGGAGGGAGCGTGGCTTTACGAACCCAGAGTGCAGGGGGGAGGGAGCGCGGGAAGGAGAGCCCTCCCCCACACGGCGATGACACCTCTCCTCTGACACCTGCAAAGCGACAGGGGGGCCTCCCAGGTCACCAAGCGGAAGACGAGAGGCGCTCCAGACTCCGAGGTGTGCAGCTGCGGCTGTGAGCAACCCGCAGAGTGCGGTGACAGGAGCGGCGGGAAGAAGGCTCTCCCCCGTCCAGTGCAGACTCCGCCATGTCTGTCTCGGGGAAACTCACCCCGTACCCACTCACACCGAGGAAGCTCCAGCCGCTGGCCGGGCAGTTCCCCATCCAAACCAGCAGCTACACGGACCGGAAGTCCCGCCACAGAGAGGGGGTTCTGCCGTCTGATCTGTCCCTTACAGTGGCCTCCGCCGGTCACTCGAACACCGCCAGGCGGGCCCGCTGACGTGGAAGAGGCGTCTTCTGCTGACTTTCTCCAAAGCACCCAGCCGCCCCGAAAACACCACGTGCCCATGCAGACCCGCACGCCGGCTGCTCGCGGGGCGAACTTCACGAACGGCTCTTTAATTAGCGGGACTTTAAGTACCCGCGGCCGGGGATTAGCGCGCGCTAAAAATACCGGTGTGAAGCCACCCATTTCCAGTACGGGGGATGATAACGGTTCTGCGGGAAGAAACAAGGCCCCACAACCACCATCCGGGTCCCTCCTCCCCCCTCCCCCTGCCAATCACGGCTTCCCCACACGCGAAGACTCCACGCTTATCTCCTCGTTAGCGGCTGGTCTCACGGACGCCTCCCGCCAAACCAATTAGAGGGAATCTCCAGGCTCAGAGGCCAGCGGGGGCCGCGAGGACCTCTCTGCTCTCCCCGCGGGTCCAGTGATTAGCCGGCGCCTGTGTGCGGACGCCGAGCGTCTCCCCAAACTAATGGACGACACGCAGGACATCGACACGTCATCGACCGGACAGCGGTCCCCGCACAGACAGACAAATGGCCGATGTCGGTGGGTCCTTCCGTCAGTGCGGACTCCTCTGGGGTGTCAGTGAGGGGACTGGGGGGAGGTGGCTGCTCGTCAGATACAGCCCACTGCCCGCGACGGAGAAGAATGTCATAGGCAACACCCCGACCGTGAAACGGCCGCTCGGAGCCTCCCAGCTCTTTAAGCACAAAATACAAAGTGCACAAGTGATTACGGCGGAGATTTGCATTTATATGGCATTTCCCTCCCAGCTGCTCAAAACAGAGAGCATAAGGCAAAGCCATTTTCTCAGAATTTCATCAACGGCGTGGGGTTGTGACAGGAAGCTGGAGAGCCTGGCTCTGCCGTCCATCGCTCATTTCCCGGGCCTTCCACGCAGTCAGCTCAGAAATCGCCGGAAACCTCCCTTACACCCCACATTGTTTCTTCTCTTTCAGACCGGATTCAACCAGCGTCCCCGTCCCCACTCACACCTTCCACCGGCGTCCCTGTACCCACTTACACCTTCCACCAGCGTCCCCATACCCACTCACACCTTCCACCAGTGTCCCTGTACCCACTTACACCTTCCACCAGCGTCCCCATACCCACTCACACCTTCCACCAG